>SKCR01053726.1:0-30197 GCA_019454045.1 Zanthoxylum bungeanum | reverse complement strand
GCCTTCTTTACCAAGACCACATATGATACCACTCTGAGTATTTGACCTCTCAGATGGACCTGACCTTCATAAATTTTTATACCTCTGCGTGGATGGCCTCATACCATTCCTGTTTGAAGGTCATTCTCTTCTGTTTTACTGCTTTATTAGTCGGATCGATTGATAGATGTTGATTGATGACCCGATGATCTATTTTTGGCATGTCATTATGACTCCATGAGAAGACGTCTGAATAATCTTTCAAAAAGTCCATCGGTTTCTACTTCAGACTTTATTCCAACCCAACTTATTTTACCATCTTCGCCGATCCAAAAATCTCCACCGACTCCAGCTCTTCTCCTGCTCCTTCATACCGAGAAAGGTCTTCAGGTCGAGGATTGGTTTACTCCACTTTGGCTGCTTCATGCTTTTTCTCATTCATTTTCTGACCTGCCGGATCATCAATACATAGAGTCTCCTTTGATATGGATGTAAAATAGCTTCTTACCACTTATTGATTGCCACAAACTATCCTGGCCCTATCCCTAGTTGGGAACTTCAATTTCATATAGTAGCTTTACATAACTACCCTTGATTTCATCATGAAAGGCCTTCCCAAAATCACCTGGTAGCTACTTAAGTAATCTACCATGGTGAAATCCATTATGATTATATGAGTATGGGGCTCGTCCCAATGGTCATGTTAGCGGTACTCGACCAAGTGGGATGATAGTAGATTCCCTGAATTCGTATAATGGGGTTGCATCTTGAATCAATGTGGTGACCTCCACCCCTAACCCATTCAAGATATCTCTGGATATAATGTCTAATGCAATCTTAGGGCAATATCCTGTTCACTTTTGAACCGTCAATATTGGCCTTGATCATTAATGCATCATTGTGAGGGTAACTCACACACCTTGAGCATTTTCCTCGGTAAACATTATCGGAACCGACCGATTTTTCTGAATTTTCTGGGCCCTCTATACTGTTATTACTTCATATTGATCCTACACTAATTCTTTATTGCTCGATTTATATCATCAGCCAATGTTCTTCCTCCCGCTATCGTGAACACAAGCCTTTACTCCCCTCCTTGCCTAACCCTCATGGCGTTAAGATCGATTCACTTTTTAAAGTAGCCATTCTTGACCATGTCTTCAACATGCTTCTGAAAATCTCTGCAGCTCTCAGTGTCATGTCCCATTGTATTATAATGCACAAAATAGGCTCGGTTATCCTTTCTCTCCACTGGGAACCTTCCGGGATTGTGCACTGTTAGTAGGCTCATGTCATATATCTCCCGCGCTATCTGTGCCAAAGGCCTGTTGAGGGCAGTGTACATCGTTCCTCCTGTAACATGTGCGACCTTGATAAAAGGTCTTATCTCGAGTGTTTGGTTACCCTGAGCTATTGGTCTAAACTCATGTTGCCTCGGGCTTGATTTTCTCGATCCACTATTAGAATCTCGATGATTATCATGTCTGGTTCATTCTTTGCCCGAGCAGCACCCTCTTGGGTTATCTTTTCCTATTCCTTCAATAGTATAAACTTCCTCGCTGCTCCAGAACCGCTAAATAATCTATTTTTTTTGGATCCTAAGTTGGACCACAACCTCCCAACCCTTAAGGCTATTTTAAAGCTCTCTAATACCCCCGAGGACTCATATAGCCCAACCTCCAATACCAAGCCGTGGTATCAATCGATGAAGCTTTTTAGCAACTCATCATCAAGCTGGTTCATCATCCTTAATGATTTGAATGTCTTACTTAGTGTGCATGCAGATTTAAAATGACGCATGAAAGACTTCCTTAGTTGTGAAAAACTATGAATACTCCCTAAAGTCAGATTTTTGAACCATTAATTAGTTGATCCCTCCAATATTAGAGGGAATAGCTTGTAGTGCTTCCTCGAACATGCCTTGGATCTCCAATAGCAATATATATTTTTCAACATGAGACTTAAGGTTTGTGCTACTCTTATAGATGTCCATCGTGGGCATGATGAACCTCATTAGGAACTCCACTCCCAACACCTCTTTTGTGAAAGAGGATGATGTCTCTATATCTTGGTCACCCCGAGAATACCCTCGCGTACTCTCAAACCACTTCCTCATCTCATTTCGAAACTAGTCCCTCAAGTGGCTCTTAGTGTTCTCTTACACTCGACCGAGGGCTTCCTCATCTCGTTTCACTGAGAATGGCATCTCCTACCATTGGGAGCCCTATTCCACCATTTCGAATTCCTTCTAAATCACTTTCCCAAAATAAAGGCTATTACTGGACGATTACGGGGTTCACCTATCGTCACCTTCCTCCCAAGGCTCCTCTACAGGTGCGGCACTAGACATAACTACTGACCTCATTTTATGAGTGTTTCTTCTCTTAGTTTATTGATCCCCTTCTATATAGCTATCATCTTCCCACTAGTAATCTCTTATCCCCTTCTGTTGGAGCCCGTTTGTCCATACTCTCATTTATTCTTCTCCAATTTGTCATTTTTTCCATCATGGTTTTTAAGAAGGCTGAGTCGCCTTCCTTTCTTTTCGTGCATTCTCCATTCTAATCGCAGGTTTTCTTCCATGCTTTCTATCCACTTCACCGTTGAAGTCTCCATAGCTTTATGGTTTCCGCCTCCTACCAATATTTCAGTTTGTTTGCTACTTTTTCGTACTATATCCTCACAGAAGGCGCCAGCTGTTGATAGTTGTTTTTTTATTCCAATGGCAATATGAGAAATTAACCCATCGTAAAAACATCTCTCAACGGTGAATTTATTTGGTTAGTAGGGAACTAAAACAAACCTAACAAGCAGATTGATAAATCACAAAGATAAGGATTTACGTGGTTCAGCAGAGAGTTTCTCCAACCTACGTCTGATTACGCCCCAAAAATAACTTACGGTTATCGCAGTATAACTGGGGTGTCGATTCCTCAGAGAGATGGTTACAGGAACAATTTTACTCAAGAAAAAACATTTAGCAATAACTTTATTAAAGAAAATTTTAAGTTTGCAATTTAAACTAAAGATTATGAAAAGTTGCAGGATTTTATCAGTACAGATAAACAGCAAAGCATCTGGAATTCCTCTTATATCAACCTCCTGTATTCAGTTATTCATTACACAATTGAAGGTTTCACATTCCAAACCAACAATGGAAGATATTCAATTCTACTCATATTAAATTCTAGGATTATCAATGATTATTTTCTCTATGTTAACAGCACACAAAAGTTATCATTATGAGCTATTAACGTCGACAATATACCCTTAGGCAATACTGCAGCAGAAGACCAACACATAAAGAAACTTTACCAGTCACAACTGGTTTCACAAATCACACATAAAAGAAGTATGACTGGAACTATTTACGATTTGACAAAACATAATTTCGGGGCTAATAAATTGAAGGATAATAAAAAATAACAATCATTAATTTTATTAAACGTTAAAAGGTTCATTCAAGAATCAACAACATGAATATAAGAAGTTTAAATACAGAAGTTCATCCTTAGCTTTGCCTATGAGATTAGTTCTCCATGAAAGAAAGAGATGCAGCCTGAATAGATTGGAGAGACGTCATGATTTCCTTGAAGTTCTTTGTTCTTCCTCTCTTTGAATTGTATTTTTGGCTCTTTTTGTGTGTTTTTCCTCTATTTCTCTCTGATTTTCTCCTCCCATACGATTTAGGACGAAGTTGGATTTATATAAAAAAGTCCTGAAACCCTAAATTGCATTAAAAACACACAACACAAAATCTTAAAATCACAGTTTCGCATCGCGACGTGCGCCGTGCGGCGTGCGCCTTGACACACCAAAAGCTATAAAGGATGCTAAAATTGACTAGATCTCCTCAAGTAGATTCAAATCGATATATTATGTGTCTCGTAACTCTTTCTAAATCAAAAGTTATAGCCTTTTTAAATTCAGTGCGCAGCTGATGCTCCTGCGTGTGTCCGATACGTATGTTAGGCTCTGAAACATGTTCAATTGCTCCATTCTCCTTGATCCATCGCTTCCTATTAACAAAGAACAAAATGAATGTAATTAAGATTAAAATAAATGATAATAAAGCTGAGTTAGCAGTGTTCTAAGTACACTTTCGTGCACTTACCATAACCCCCAACCAGCTTATTGCTAGTCTCTAGCAATTCAAGCGTAAAATAAAATAAAAACTAAGTAAATAAAACTATCTAAGCCACTTTCGTAGGGATCACGATTGTATTTAGCATATGCAACAAGCCTTTAAACCCCCAGGTGTCCCTAGTGGATGAGTTATAGTCTCGTGAGGGCTTACAACGACGACACCCACAAACATCATTCAAAACATACAATCATGCAAAAAAAAAAAAAATAATCCCAATAGTTTCACATAATTTTTTCCTCAAGAAATGCCTAGTAATGAAATCAGAGAACCTTCAAGGTACTCAATTTAACTCAAATTCAAGACCATGAATAAATCATCTAAGCCAGACTCACAGTGTGTGTGCGTGTGTAAAGGTTTATCTATAGCTTATTCCTACATAATCCAACTCAATGATTTCGTTTAAAAATTGGGATCGATGGGTCAAACCAACCTAGATATCTCAGTTAAGCTCTGTAGTTGCTTTTCTGTGCTCAATATGGTATGATTTCTCTTTTTTCCTTTGTCTCTTTTTTCATTTTCTTCTTTTTGAATTTTTCTTTTCTTTTTCTTTTTTCAACACACCTACCCTTTAAAGTAGCATGTCTCCTCATGGTGGTCTTAATACTCGCCCATGGGTAGCTTCACGCTTATCGGTTATAGGTGGTTTATTTTCTTTCTTTCGAGACTTTTTGTTTTATTTTCAACTATACCACATGTCATAACACAAGTAAATCAGGATAGACATCTGAGCAAACAGTCATTCATCAACATGCAATTTCTTCAACTAGTTTCCTTGCTAACTACTCAGGCTTTCACTGTTAAAAACCCATAATTAAGTGCTTACGAGTCTAACATAGATAAACTATTTAAAGTATCAGATAAAAATACATTAAATGACTTATCGTTTATAAGATTTCATCTTAAAACAAACAATATCATCATAGGACTTATGTTTTAACTGATAAGGACTAAAAAAAATGAAACAATATTTTTTTTAAATATAATAAAAAAATATATTTTTGACATGTTTTATCATGCGCATGCATACACCCCCACACTTAAAACTTGTATTGTCCTCAATGTAAGATAAATGTAAAGAAAAATGTTTAAGGAACAACACTACCAGACGCAGATTTGATCAGGTTCTTGCTGGTGAGACTTTAGTTGTGTGGCTGTGTAGGTTGTACTAAAACCTGCAAAAACACTTATGCAAACAATAAAAATAAAACATGCAATTAGCACACAATAAAGTAAAACTAATGTAAATAAAATAAAATTAATAAAGTAAAATAATTGCAGATGCAAGGGTTGCCTCCCCGCTAGCGATAAAAGTTTAACGTCTTCAGCTAGACGCAAACACTCAATTTGTCATGGTGGTTTCCATCTAGCGTATGAAGGCATGAGAGAGAATTTTTGTCTAGCTGCGGCAGTGTATTCACGGATTCTCCAGGGTCTGGTGGTTGAAAGTCTTGACTGCATATAATTAAGAGGCGATTCAACTCCATCTTTAACTTTCCAGGAATCATCTTCAATTGAACACAGGCTCTTCTTTTCCTCCTTTTACGATTCTTTGGGATCACTTTCACTACAGGAGGATTTAATTCAGGTTGTAGAGGAGCTGTTTCTGGCAGGTCTGCTTCAAGCATGTATGTACCTTGACACTCATCATCATCCCGTGGTTGTTTTTCAACATGAAAAAATTTTCCTCTAGAGTCATATTTCCAAATGATAGCTTCATTACACCATTTCTGCAATTAATAAGGGCATTAGCTGTGGCAAGAAAAGGTCTACCTAACATAAGTGGAATTTTGGACTCAGTGTTAACCACAGACTAGGTATCTAAAATTAGGAAGTCAACGAGGTAGTAGAATTTATCAATTTGAACTAAGACATCATCGACTACTCCCCGTGGTGTTCTAATGGATCGGTCAGCTAACTGTAAAACTACTGATGTAGGTTTAATCTCGCCAAGCCCCAACTGTACATAAATCGAATATGTCATGAGATTAACACTAGCACCTAAATCTAATAATGCTTGACCAAACTCATGGGTGCCAATGTGGCAGGTTATGGTAGGACATCCCGGATCTTTATACTTTGGAGGAGTCCTCTGTGTAATTACTGCACTTGCATGCTCTGTCAAGAATGCAGTCTTCTTCACATTGTGTTTTCTTTTAATGGTGCACAGATTCTTCAAAACCTTTGCATAAGTAAGAACTTGTTTTATCATATGTAGCAGTAGAAGGTTGATCTTTACTTGCTTAAGATGTTCTAGGATCTCACCATTTGGGTATGGAGCTCTTACAGTTGGTCTAAGTGCTTGTGGGAAAGGTACTCTTGGTTGGAAATGTGGCACTGGTTCTTCCAGAGGGGTACCATTACCACTATCTTGGGGTCACCTATGGTTTTGGACGTGTCCTGTGAACCTATCTTCGTACTACTCGTAGTGAATATGGCATTAACTCTCTTTACATTGGCTACTTCGTGATCAACATGTGCCATGTTTTGGCCTTATGGATTAGGTTGAGTTTGAGATGTGAATTTTTCTTGTTCGTGCACATTCAGGACATTAGTTAGCTTAGAGATCTGACTCTTAATCTCCCTATTATCTTCAGCTACTTGAGCTATCAATGACTCAAACCTTTGATTTGTTTTATTCTGGGCTTCCATAATCACCCTCTGGCCTTCCACGAATGCTTGCACTGTATCCTCTAAAGAATTTCTGGGAACCGTATGTGTGTGATACTGAGGGGCACTATAACCTCTAGGTGGTGGTGTTTGACTCAGCCGATGATACTCATGTTTCCAACTAAGGTTGGGATGGTTCCTCTAACTAGGATTATAGGTGTCTAAGTAAGATGTGTAAGGATTCTGGTACGTCCCTAATGCATGGCATTGTTCGTCATATATCCCTCTCATCTCACCATATACCGGACACTCTTGGGATTCTATCTGGGCTACTGAATGCATTGTCTTGCTGTCTTTGGCTATTAAGGCTCCTATCTGTCTAGTTAACAGCTCAACTTGTGTCTTAAGGCTATCATCTTCCCTAAAGTGTTGTAGGCTTCTTCTAGAAGAAATGTGTGTCCTATCAGTGTTATCTATGACATTGGGTCCAGTCCAAGTATGGGATTTCTTAACTAGGTCATCTAAATACTCGAGCGCCTCATCAGGGTCCTTTTGGATAAACTCACCATTGCACATTGTCTCAACGAATTGGCGCTCCTTAGGGGTCAGTTCATCATAGAAATAACTTACTAAACGCAAACTCTCATATCCATGGTGAGGACAACTAGCTAACAACTCTTTATACCGCACCCATATTTGATAAAGGGTCTCACTGTCTCTCTGGGAGAAGGTGGATATTTTTCTTTTCAAGGCATTCGTCTTATGGTGTGGGAAGTATTTGTCGAAGAATGCTTGGGTCATCTCGCCCCACGATCCTATTGACCTAGGTCTTAAAGAATACAACCAGCTCTTAACTCTATCCTTAAGGGCAAAAGGAAAGAACTTAAGTATAATTGTGTCAGTGGTTCCAAACCGGTCATGGGAGGTTGCTACTACCTCTTCAAATTCCCTAATGTGCACGTAAGGGTTCTCGCTCTCTAAACCGTGAAAAGTTGAAAGATACTATATTATTACAGGCCTAAAGTCTATGTGTGGTGCATTAGGGGGGAACATGATGCACGAAGGTGTAGTTGTGTGAGTTGGGTGGCGGTACTCTTCAAGAGTTCTCCTAGGTGGTCTCTCGTATTCACTCATGTTATGTGCGCTAGACGCGGATGGTGTAGAAAAAAGATTTTCAAATATGTTCTCAGAATTTGAGCTTTCTTCTTCAATCCTAACAAATCTACCAAATATATCCGTACGTCTAGACATGTAATTGAAGCTCAATTAATACGGGAAAGAGGAAAAAAAGTATATAAATAAATAAAAGGAATAAACTAAAAATTAAAATTTAACTAAAACTAAAACAAAATAAAATTGCTAAAATAAAGACTAAAATAAAAGACTAGAAAAAATAAAAAGAACTAATTAAAAATAAAATACTTAAGAAAATAAATAATCGAATAATAAATGAATAAAATAAAATAAAATACTAATAATAAAAAAATGAAACGAAGTTACCGCTTCATTGTTGAATAAACAAAGCTTGTCCTTTTGCTTGTAAACCGTCTCCCCGGCAACGGCGCCGAAATTTTGATTACGCCCAAAGATAACTTGCGGTTATCGTAGAATAGCTGGGGTGTCGATTCCTCAGAGAGATGGTTACATGAACTAATTTACTCAAGCAATAACGTTTAGCAATAACTTTATTAAAGAAAATATTAATTTGTAATTTAAACTAAAGATTATGAAAAGTTGCAGGATTTTATCAGTAGAGATAAACAGCAAAGCATCTGGAATTCCTCTTGTATCAACCTCCTGTATTCAGTTATTCATTACACAATTGAAGGTTTCACATCCCAAACCAACAATTGGAAGATATTCAATTCTACTCATATTAAATTCTAGGGTAATCAATTATTATTTTTTCTATATTAACAGCACATAAAAGTTATCATTACGAGCTATCTAACGTTGACAATATACCCTCAGGTAATACTACAGCAGAAGACCAACACATAAAATAATTTTACCAGTCACAACTGGTTTCACAAATCACACATAGAAGAAGCATGACTGGATCTATATAGGATTTGACAAAACATAATTTCGGGGATAATAAATCGAAGGATAATAAAGAATAACAACCATTAATTTTATTAAACGTTAGAAGGTTCATTCAAGAATCAACAACATGAATATAAGAAGTTTAAATACAGAAGTTCATCCTTAGCTTTTTCTAGGAGATTAGTTCTACATGAAAGAAAGAGATGCAGCCTCAATAGATTGGAGAGACGTCATGATTTCCTTGAAGTTCTTCGTTATTCCTCTCTATGAATTGTGTTTTTGGCTCTTTTGTGTGTTTTTCCTCTGTTTCTCTCTGATTTTCTCCTCCCCTATGGTTTAGGACGAAGTGGATTTATATACAAAAGTCCTGAAACCCTAAATTGCATTAAAAACATACAGCACAAAATCCTGAAATCACAGTTTCGCATCGCGACGTGCGCCGCGCGTCTTGACACGCCATAAGCTATAAAGGATGCTACAATTGACTAGATCTCCTCGAGTAGATGCAAATCGATATGTTATGGATCTCGTAACTCTTTCTAAATCAAAAGTTATAGCCTTTTTAAATTCAGTACGCGACTGATGCTCCTGCGTGCATCCGATACGTCAGTTAGGCTATGAAACATGTTCAATTGCTCCATTCTCCTTGATCCATCGCTTCCTATTAACAAATCACAAAATGACTCTAATTAAGATTAAAATATATGATAATAAAGCTGAGTTAGCAGTGTTCTAAGACACTTTCTTGCATTTACCAACGTCCACGAGAGAAATGAGGTACTTTATTACTACTCGGTGTCAAGATCGGCCCGAGCTACAAGTGGGTTAGTAAGCTTACAAATAGTATATAACACCTTGGGTCTTACTCTAGCCCGTTATAATTCAATTTCTTGGTCTGGTGATCGACCATCTTTCTCTTTCTATTATTAGTTTTTATGCTCTTCAGTCTTTTACAAGTTGTAAGGTGTGAAATTTTCTATCCTTTGAATCTCAATCTTAACCCCTTTATATAGGCTTCCAAATTCACTAGTCCACTGCCTATGATGTCAGCTCATGTCACATTACTACCATTATCATCGTAATTTCCCTTAACTATCCTTAAATGTGCCTATTAGAATAGCCCATTTCACTGTCATTGTATCGGCTTATGGCAGTCTGCCTTGCCACTACACCGCCCTATGGCAGTTGGCCGAGGCTACTTCCAATGAGAACCATTGCATTTCTCACAATCATCATTAGCCTTCTATAAGTTTATCCTTTCAACTAAGGAATATGTCACGACTTCAACACAGGTTGGCCCATTATCTCAGCTCTGTTTCTCTGGTCGGCATACTGAAGTGAATTATGCTTGGTCAAACTTCCTGACTTTTTTAATTAA
The DNA here is from genome assembly GCA_019454045.1 of Zanthoxylum bungeanum. Lineage (NCBI taxonomy): Eukaryota > Viridiplantae > Streptophyta > Magnoliopsida > Sapindales > Rutaceae > Zanthoxylum > Zanthoxylum bungeanum. The sequence goes on along the minus strand of SKCR01053726.1, from coordinate 20,040 downwards.
ATCGGGTTGTAACACATGGAACCCTTCGAGTTAGCTTATATAAATACTTAAATGCTGCCAAATCCATAATTTCTTCTTGTAGCTCGGGTCGATCTTGACCCCGAATAGTAATAAAATATACTTTTTCTCCTGTAGACGTAGATTGGAGAAACTTTCCACCGAATTACATAAATTATAATCTCTACGATTTATATGCTTACTTGATAAGTTTGTTTTGGTTCCATACTAACCAAATAAATTAATTGTTGAGAGACATTTGTTCGAGGGGTTAATTTCCCATATTACCCTTGGAACGAAAAATAACAGTCAATAGTTAGCTTCGTTTAGGAGCGAAGCGGGGTTTACCGCTATGCCTATGATGTTCGGCGACCACGACACTATTGGGCTCGCAGCCCGTAAAGAGTACATATTAGCCTGCGGGGGACTAAACCGGAGAATAAAACAGTCACCACCCAGTATGAACTGAGAAAGATTTAAGTCTACACTCACCCATCGCAAGGGAATACCTTAAATAGTTGGGTTCGGAGTGGTCCCTTACTTATGCCAGTATAATGGACGGGTTCACACAATGATATAGCTAAGTCTTAATACAATTCATGCATAAAAGTGAATAAAAAATGTAATAACAAACCCAAACAAAATAATAATCACAATAACGTAGTTCCAAAGCATATTGAATTAAGAAATACGAGGTACGATGACGAAAATTATGATAAACAATCAAAAGTATGAAAAGCGTCAATAAATAAATAGTAAACAAAAAGGGTGGTTAATCACGCATATGTGAGTATTTCCCGAATGGCAAGTGGAATTATATCCCAAGTACAGATCGCATTACTGTCCATTCGGATTCGGCTACGTAATTTATGTCTGGTTTTCCATCTGATACACAGCAAAGGATAATAACATTCATAATCATCAATGCAATATAAACGGACAAAAATAGACATGAAAACATATAACGATGCATATACATATAATCATCAACATGAATTAAAAAGTAAACAAAATAATGGCGAAATAATTAAATAACAATAAAAGTGACTAAATAGATAATTAAAAAAAAAAGATAAATAACGAAATGATAAAGAAAGAAAAAATATGATCAGAAATTTGGCCGTTTTTGATGTAGGACTTCGCATACCAGGCTGGATGTTTTTCACATCCAGCTAGGCGTGCAGCGTCCGCAACTATAAAAAAATACATGGTAAGGGTGCCATCAGGTCTTACATTTTAAGTTGTTTTCTCATGAATGCGTTAAGTCGTCACCGGAAGGATCATTGGTTCACTGTATTTAGTTGCTAGTTGGCTATTTCTGCTTGCTGTTTTGCTATTTTCTGGTTGCTGTTTTACTATTTTCTGGTTGCTATTTTGTTGTTTTCTCATTGTTGTTTTCTCATTGTTGTTTTCTATTTTTTGGTTGTTATTTCATAGTTTTCTAGCTCTGTTTTGGCACTGTTTTGGTTGTTTTTGGGCACTGTTTCTGGTTATTTTTGGGTGCTGTTTTGATTGTCTTTTTGGGCGCTATTTTGGTTGTTTTTCGGTTCTTTTTTGTTGTTTCGTTGGCTATTTCTGGTTGGTTTGTTGGCTATTTCAGGTTGTTTTGGTTTCATGATTTTTTGGTTGTTTTTGTTTGCTATTTTGGTTGTTTTTCTTTCTGTTTCTGGTTTTTTTTCTTTCAGTGGCTGGTTGGTTTGTTTTTCTCGGTGGTTAGCTGGTTGGTTGTTTTCGATAGGTTGTTTGTGGTGGCTGTTGTTTCGATTTTTTACTTCAAGTTTTGGTGATCCTAGGGTTTTTTTTTTATGTTGTTCACTTCTAATTGTCCTCCCAAAAAAGAAGAAAAGAGTCTCCTTTTTATAATGATTTAAATGGATCTCCAAATAGGGAAATAAATTATGGATATTTGGGGGATATATTCTAAAATTATTTTGGGAATACAATCTCATGAATTTGGTGATTATGATTTCTCAAATCATGTTAAATTGGTAAGGATGTGATCCCAAAATCTCATTGAAATGGAAAGTGATTTGATGAGAGTATTTGCATAGATTGCATGGGCTTTGGGCGTGCATGGTGGGTCATGAGCCATATGGATAGGCTGTATGGTGGCTCTGAGGCTAATGTTTGAAGAAAAAATGATTGAGCAAATCCGAGGCTGGCTAGTGAGTCTAAATCCGATGAGGTGCAAATTTTGGTGGTTTTCCTTCCTTCCGGCATTTTTTTTTTGTAACTTCCGTAATTTTCAAGTAGTGCCTCCATACAAGTCTTATCATCGGGCTTATGCAAAAATACAGTGTCTATAGTCACCCCCACTTTGATGGGGCTTGTGTAGTGTGTAACAGTGACAACCCTATCAAAGTCTTGCATGCATTTTTACTTACGAGATGCTTCGATCTCTGGGATTCATTCCCGAAAGGAGTTTCATTGATGGCGAGGTGCTTCGACCCCTGAGATTAATTCCTGAACCATACTGGGTATGAGATACTTTGATCTCTAGGATTCATTACCGAACTGTGTTGATAATATGGGCCTCGACTCTAAGATTAATTCCCGAATCTGCTGAGTGTGAGATGCTTCGATCCTGGGATTCATTCCCAAACTGTGTTGATAATATGGGCCTCTATCTTGAGATTCATTCCCGAATCTACTGAGTGTGAGATGCTTCGATCTTTAGGATTCATTCCCGAACTGTGTTGATAATGTGGGCCTCGACCCTGAGATTCATTCCTGAATCTGCTGAGTGTGAGATACTTTGATCTCTGGGATTCATTTCCGAACTGTGTTGATAATGTGGGCCTCGACCCTAAGATTCATTCTCGAATCTGCTGACTATGCTTCTATCTCTGGGGTTCATCCCAAATTATTTTGATAATGCGGGGCTCGACCTTGAGATCATTCCCGAATCTGCTGATTGTGAGATTCTTCGATCTCTAAGATTCATTCCTGAACTGTGTTGATAATGTGGGCTTTGACCCTGAGATTCATTCCTGAATCTACTGAGTGTCACATGCTTCGATCTCTAAAATTCATTCCTGAACTGTGTTGATAATATGGGCCTCGACCCTGAGATTCATTCCCGAATCTGCTGAGTTTGAGATGCTTCGATCTCTGGGATTCATTCCCTAAGTGTGTTGATAATGTGGGCCTCGATCCTGAGATTCATTCCCGAATCTTTTGAGTGTGAGATGCTTCAATCTCTGAGACTCTTCGACCTCTGGATTCAATCCCGAACTGAGTTTAGTTGATGGCGAGGTGCTTCAACCCCTGGGATTCATTCTCGAACCATGCTGGGTTTGAGATGCTTTGATCTCTAACGGTTTTCTTTTTTTTCGATTTTTGATTAGTGCACGAAACTATACTTAGAACGCTGCTAACTCAGCTTTATTATCATATTTTTTAATCTAAATTAGAGTCATTGTGTGCTTTGTTAATAAGAAGTGATGGATCAAGGAGAATGGAGCAATTGAACATGTTTCAGAGCCTAAAAGACATATCGGACGTACGTAGGAGCATCAACCGCACACTGAATTTAAAAAGGCTATAACGTTTGATTTAAAAAGAGTTACGTGACCCATAATATATCAATTTGTATCTACTCGAGGAGATCTAGTCAATTGTAGCATCCTTTAAAGCCTCTTGCACGTCGCGATGTGTGGAGCATGTCGTGATACGAAACTGCGATTCCAGGATTTGTGCTGTATGTTTTTAATGCAATTTAGGGTTGCATGACTTTTCTATATAAACCTAACTTCATCCTAAACCCTGGGCGAGGAGAAAATCAAAGAGAAATAGAGGAGAAACACATAAAAGAGCCACAAACACTAATCAATGGAGGAGAACGAAGAACTTCAAGGAAATCATAACGTCTTTCCGATCTATTTAGGCTGCATCTCTTTCTTCCATAGAGAACTAATCTACTAGGCAAAGCTAAGGATGAACTCTTGTATTTTAATTTCTATATTTATTTTGTTGATTTCTGAAAAACCTTTTAACGTTTAATATAATTGATGGTTGTTATTTTCTATTATCTTTCGATTTATTAGCTCAGAAATTGTGTTTTGTCAAATCCCATATAGATCCAGTCATGCTTCTTATATGTGTGATTTGTGAAATCATTTGTAACTGGTAAAGTTGTTTTATGTGTTGGTCTTCTGCTGCAGTATTGCCTAAGGGTATATTGTCGACTTTAGATAGCTCGTAATGATAACTTTTGTGTGCTGTTAGCATAGAGAAAATAATCATTAATTACCCTAAAATTTAATATGAATAGAATTGAATATCTTGCAATTGTTGGTTTGGGATGCGAAACCTTCAAATGTGTAATAAAAAGAATCAATAACTGAATACTGGAGGTTAATATAACAGGAATTCCCGATGCTTTTCGGTTTATCTCTACTGATAAAATCTTACAATTTTTCATAATCTTTAGTTTAAATTGCAAATTTAATCTTTTTTTTAATAAAGTTATTGCTAAACATTTTTACGTGAGTAAATTAATTTCTTTAGCCATCTCTCTAATGATAACACTAATATGACACACATTTCTTCTAGCATAAACCTACAACACTTTAGGGAAGAGTATAGCCTTAAGAGACAAGTTGAGCTGTTAACTAGACAAGTAGGAGCCTTAATAGCCAAAGACAGTAAGACAATGCATTTAGTAGCCCAGCTAGAATCCCAAGAGTGTCCGGTATATGGTGAGATGAGAGTGACATATGACGAACAATGCCATGCATTAGGAACGTATCAGAAGCCTCACACACCATACTCAGACACCTATAATCCTAGTTGGAGGAACCATCCCAACCTTAGTTGGAAACATGAGTCTCATCAGCCGAGTCAAATACCACCACCTAGAGGTTATAGTACCCCACAATATTACACACATATCGTTCCTAGAAATTCTTTAGAGGATACCTGGCATGCATATGTAGAGACCCAGAGCAAAACCAATCAAAGGATTGAGTCGTTGATAGCTCAGGTAGCTGAAGACCAAAAGGAAATTAGGAGTCAAATCTCTAAATTCACTAATATCCTGAGTGTACAAGAACAAGAAAAATTCTCATCTCAGACTCGACCCATTCCACAAGGGCAACTCATAGCACAGGCTGATCATGATGTATCCAGTATAAGAGGTGTTGGTGTATAATCTATAGGAGCGTTAAGGAGGTAGGCTTGCAAGAAACGTCCAACACCATGGATAACGCCAAAGATAGTGGTATAGGTACCCCTCATGAAGAAACAATGCCACATTTTCAACCAAGAGTACCTTTCCCACAAGCACTTAGGCCCATAATGAGAGTTTCAGATCCAAATGTTGAAAAACAATCACAAGGTAATGATGAGTATCATTACTCATACATGCTAGAAACAGTTCTGTCAGAAACAATTTCTCTACAACCTGAATCAAATCCTCTTGAACTGAAACTAGTCCCAAGGAACGAAAAAATGAGAAAAATGAGAGTTAATGCTCAATTGAAGATGATACCTGTGAGGTTAAAAATGAGATTGAGTAAATTTTTCCTTATAATGAGTCCAAGATTTCAACAATCTTCGGACCCAGAAGGATTAATGGATAAACTACCACAGCTAGACAAGCATTCCCTCTCATGCCTTCATCAGTACGCTTGATGGAAACCACCATGACAACTTGAGTGCTTGCGTCTGACTGAAGACGTTAAACTTAACGTTAGCGGGGAGGCAACCATTGCATATGTATTTATTTTATTTTATTTTATTTACATTAGTTTTATTTTATTGTGTGCTAATTGCATGTTTTTTTTTTATTGTTTGCATAAGTGTTTTTACAAATTTTAGCAGCTAAAGTCTCACCAGCAGGAACCTCATCAAATTCGCGCCTGGTAGTGTTGTTCCTTAATCTTTTTTCTTTACATTTATCTTACATTGAGGACAATGCAAGTTTTAAGTGTGGGGATGTATGCATGCGCATGATAAAACCTGTCATAAATATATTTTATTATTATCTTAAAAAAAATTGTTTCGTTCTTTTTTTAGTCATTGTTAGTTAAAGCATAAGTCGTATGAAGATATTGTTTGTTTTAGAATAAAATCTTAGAAACGATAAGTCTTTTAATATATTTTTATCTGATGCTTTGAATAATTTATCTATGTTAGACTCGTAAGCACTTAATTATGAGTTTTTTGCAGTGAAAGCCGGAGTAGTTAGCAAGGTAACTAGTTGAATAAATTGCATGTTGATGAATGACCGTTTGCTTAGATGTCTATCCCGATTTACTTGTATTATGACATATGGTATGGTTGAAAATAAAGAAAAGTCTATGAAGAAAGAAAATAAACCACTTATAACCGATAAGCGTGAAGCTACCCATGGTCGAGTATTAGGACCACCATGAGGAGAAATGCTACCTTAAAGGATAGGTGTGTTGAGAAAAGAAAAAAATAAAAAAATAAAAAAATTCAAAAAAGAAAAGTAAAAAAAAAAGAGAGAGAGAGAGATCAGAAAAGAAAAAAATCATATCATACTGAGCACATAAAAGCAATTACAGAGATTAATTGAAATATCTATGTTGGTTTGACCCATCGGTGCTAATTTTTAAACAAAATCATTGAGTTGGCTTACCTTGGAATCAAGCCGTGAATAAACCTTTACACACACACTGTGAGTCTGACTTAGATGATTTATTCAAGGTCTTAGATTTGAGTTACATTATTTACTTTGAAGGTTCGCTTGTTTCATTACTAGACATTCTTTGAGGACAAAAATTATGTGAAACTATTGTAACTATTTAATTTTTGCAAGATTTTGTGTTTTGAATGACATTTGTGGGTGTCGTCGCTGTAAGCTCTCACGAGACTATAACTCGTCTACTAGGGATACGTAGGGGTTTAAAGGCTTGTTGCATCCGCTAAATACAATCGTGATCCCTACGAAAGTGGCTTATATAGTTTTATTTATTTATTTAGTTTTTATTTTATTTTACGCTTGAATTACTAGAGACTAGCAATAAACTGGTTGGGGGTTGTGATAAGTGCACGAAAGTGTACTTAGAATGCTGCTAACTCAGCTTTATTATCATATGTTTTAATATTAATTAGAGTCATTTTGTGCTTTGTTAATAGGAAGTGATGGATCAAGGAGAATGGAGCAATTGAAGATGTTTCAGAGCCTAACAGACATATCGAACGCACGAAGGAGCATCAGCCGCGCACTGAATTTAAAAAGGCTATAACGTTTGATTTAGAAAGAGTTACGAGACCCATAATATATTGAATTGCATCTACTCGAGGCGATCTAGTCAATAATAGCATCCTTTAAAGCCACTGGCACGTCTCAACATGCGGTGCACGTCGCGATGCGAAAATGCGATTCTAGGATTTGTGCTGTGCATTTTTAATGCAATTTAGGGTTTCATGACTTTTTTATATAAACCCAACTTCGTCCTAGACCCTGGGCGAGGAGAAAATCAAAGAGAAATAGAGAAAAAACACACAAAAGAGCCACAAACACAAATCAATGGAGGAGAACGAAGAACTTCAAGGAAATCATAACGTCTCTCCGATCTATTCAGGCTGCATCTTTTTCTTACATAGAAAACTAATCTCATAGGCAAATATAAGGATGAACTCTTGTATTTTAATTTGAATATTTATTTTGTTGATTTCTGAAGAACCTTTTAACGTTTAATATAATTTATGATTGTTATTTTCTATTATATTTCGATTTATTTGCACATAAATTATATTTTTTCAAATCCCATATAGATCCAGTCATGCTTCTTCTATGTGTAATTTGTGAAATCAGTTGTGACTGATAAAGTTGTTTTATGTGTTGGTCTTCTGCTGCATTATTACCTGAGAGTATATTGTTGACGGTAGATAGCTCGTAATGATAACTTTTTGTACTGTTAGCATAGAGAAAATAATCATTAATTAGCCTAAAATTTAATATGAGTAGAATTGAATATCTTCCAATTGTTGGTTTGGGATGTGAAACCTTCAATTGTGTAATGAAAAGAATCAATAACTTAATACATGAGGTTGATACAAGAGAAATTCTTGATGTTTTGCTGTTTATCTCTACTGATAAAATCCTGCAACTTTTCATAATCTTTAGTTTAAATTGCAAATTTAATCTTTTCTTTAATAAAGTTTTTGCTAAACGTTTTTACTTGAGTAAATTAGTTTATGTAACCATCTCTCTAAGTAATCGACACCCTAGCTATACTATGATAACCACAAGTTATTTTTTGGCTTAATCAGTTTTCTTCTTGATTCTCGATTTTTTACCTTTTTTCCAGTGGTTGTTTTTTCCTGGTTTCAGTGATGGGTTGCTGGCTGGTTTGGTTGTTCTTGCTTTCGGTTATGGGTTGTTGGTTGCCGATTAAGAAGAAGAAGAGAGATTCTTCAAGGGTGATTACGCCCAAAAATAACTTGCGGTTATCGCAGTATAGCTGGGGTGTCGATTACTCAGAGAGATGGTTACAGGAACAAATTTACTCAAACAAAAACTTTAGCAATAACTTAAATAAAGAAAATGAATGAAATTGATAATATAAGATAAAAGAAAATAAAAATTAAAAATTATTAAAAGTATGCAGGAAATATCTATCGAGATAAACAACAAAGCATCAGGAATTGCTCTTGTATCAACCTCTTGTATTTAGTTATTGATTCTTTTCATTACACAATTTAAGGTTTCACATCGCAAACCAACAATTGGAAGATATTCAATTCTACTCATAATAAATTTTAGGGTAATCAATGATTATTTTATATATGTTAACAGCACAAAAAAGTTATTATTATGAGCTATCTAACGTCGACAATATACCCTCAGACAATACTGCAGCAGAAGACCAAAACATAAAATAACTTTACTAGTCACAACTGATTTCACAAATCACACATAGAAGAAGCATGACTGGATCTATATGTGATTTGACAAAACACAATTTTTGTGCTAATAAATCGAATAATAATAAAGAATAACAACCATCAATTTTATTAAAAGTTAAAAGGTTCATTCAAGAAACAACAACATGAATACAAGAAGTTTAAATACAGAAGTTCATCCTTAGCTTTGCCTAGGAGATTAGTTCTTCATGGAAGAAAGAGATGCAGCCTTAATAGATTGGAGAGACGTCATGATTTCTTTGAAGTTCTTCGTTCTTCCTCTGTATGAATTGTGTTTTTGGCTCTTTTTTGTGTTTTTCCTCTGTTTCTCTCTGATTTTCTCCTCTTCTAGGGTTTAGGACGAAGTTAGATTTATATAGAAAAGTCCTGAAACCCTAAATTGCATTAAAAACACACAACACAAAATCCTGAAATCGCAGTTTCATATCACGACATTTGCCGCGTTTCTTGACGCACCAGAAGCTTTGAAGGATGCTTTAATTTACTAGATCACCTCGAGTAGATGCAAATCGATATATTATGCGTCTCGTAACTCTTTCTAAATTAAAAGTTATAGCCTTTTTAAATTCAGTATTCATCATTTCCTATTAACAAAGCATAAAATGACTCTAATTAAGATTAAAACATATGATAATAAAGCTGAGTTAGCAGTGTTTTAAGTACACATTCATGCACTTATCACAACTCACAACCAGCTTATTGCTCGTCTCTAGTAATTCAAGTATAAAATAAAATAAAAACTAAATAAATAAATAAAACTATCTAAGCCACTTTCGTAGGGATCACGATTGCATTTAACGTATGAAACAAGCCTTTAAACCCCTAGGTGTCCCTAGTGGACGAGTTATAGTCTCGTGAGGGCTTACAGCGACGACACCCACAAACGTCATTCAAAACACACAATCATGCAAAAATAAAAATTAAATAGTACCAATAGTTTCACATAATTTTATCCTAAAAGAATGCCTAGTAATGAACCAGAGAACTTTCAAAGTACTCAACGTAACTCAAATCTAAATTTTTGAATAAATCTTCTAAGCTAGACTTATAGTGTGTGCGCGCTAAGGTTCATTCACAGCTTTATTCCCAGGTAAGCCAACTCAATGATTTCGTTTAAAAATCGGGATCGATGGGTCAAACCAACCTAGATATCTCAGTGAAGCCCTATAGTTGCTTTTCTGTGCTCAATATGATATGATTACTCTTTTTTTCTTTGTCTCTTTTTTCATTTCCTTTATTTTTGCATTTTTCTTTTCTTTCTATTTTTCTTTTTCTTTTTTTTTCAACACACCTACCCTTTAAGGTAGCATTTCTTCTCATGTTGGTCCTAATACTCGCCCATGGGTAGCTTCACGCTTATCGATTATATGTGGTTTATTTTCTTTATCTGAGACTTTTCTTTTTATTTTCAATCATACCAAACGTCATAACACAAACAAATCAGGATAGACATCTAAGCAAACGGTCATTCATCGACATGTAATTTCTTCAACTAGTCACCTTGCTAACTGCTCAGGCTTTTACTACTAAAAACACATAATTAAGTGCTTACGAGTCTAACATAGATAAACTACTCAAATCATCATATAAAAGTACATCAGGAACTTATCGTTTCTAAGATTTCACCCTAAAACAAACAATATCATCATAAGACCTATGTTTAACTATCAATGACTAAAACAAAACAATAAATATTTTTTTCACTTTTTTTTTTGTTTTTTTTTATTTTTTTATTTTTAATAAATAAAAAAATAAAATGTATTTAAGATAGGTTTTCATGCGCATGCATACACACCCCCACACTTAAAACTTGCATTGTCCTCAATGTAAGATAAATATAAAGAAAAAGATTAAGGAACAACACTAGCAGGCGCGGAGTTGATCAGGTTCCTGCTGGCAAGACTTTGGCTGTGTGGTTGTGTAGGTTGTGCTAACTCCTGCATAAACACTCATGCAAACAATAAAAATAAAACATGCAATTAGCACACAATAAAGTAAAACTAAAGAAAATAAAATAAATAAAATAAATAAAATGTAGAAGCAAGGGTTGCCTCCCCGCTAGCGCTAAGTTTAACGTCTTCAACCAGACGTAACCATTTAAGATGTCATGGTGGCTTCCATCTAGCGTAGTGATGAAGACATGAGAAAGAATGTTTGTCTAGCTGTGGCAGTTTATCCACTGATCCTCTATGGTCTGGTGGCTGAAATTTGGTACTGCACATAAGGAAAGATTCGCTCAATGTTTTTTTTAATCTCACAGGTATCATCCTTAATTGAGCATTAACTCTCATTTTCCTCATTTTTTGGTTCTTTGAGACCAGTTTCAGTTCATGGGGATTTGATTCAGATTGAAGAGATGTTGTTCCTGGTAGGACTGTTTCTAGCATGTATGAGTAATGACACTGTTCATCACCATGTGGTTGTTTATCGACATGGAAACTGTTAAGTTCTTGAGGAGAGGGTACCCTAACTGTGAAATGTGACACTTTTTCTACCTGAGATGTGTTAAAACTATTATCCTTAGGTATAGTGTTGGAAGTATTCTGCATCCCTACCTCTTTACCGTTCCTAGTGATTATGACATTAACACCTCTTATACTGGATACCTCATGATCAGCCTGTGCCATATGTTGCTCTTGTGGATTTGGTTAAGTCTGAGATGAGAATTTTCCTTGTTCTTCCACACTCAGGATATTAGTCAATTTAGAGATTTGACTATTAATTTCCTTTTAGTCTTCAGCTACCTGAACTATCAACGAATCAATCCTTTGATTTGTTTTATTCTCGGCTTTCACAATCACCTTCTGGGTTTTCACGAATGCTTGCACTGCATCCTCTAAAGAATTTCTAGGAACCGTAGGTGCATGATACTGAGGGGTACTATAACCTCTAGGTGGTGATGTCTGACTCGATTGATGAGACTCCTGCTTCTAACTAAGGTTGGGATGGTTTCTCCAACTAGGATTATAGGTGTTTGGGTACGGTGTGTGAGGCTTCTGATATGTCCCTAATACATGGCATTGTTCTTCATATGTTCCTATCATCTCACCGTACACGGGACACTCTTGGAATTCTAGCTGGGCTATCGAATGCATTGTCTTACTGTCTTTGGCTATTAAGGCTCCTATCTTTCTAGTTAACAGCTCAACTTGTGTCTTAAGGTTATCCTATTCCCCAAAGTGTTGTAGGCTTCTGCTAGAAGAAATGTGTGTCCTATTAGTGTTATCTACGGCATTGGGTTCAGTCCAAGTATGAGATTTCTTAGATAGGTCATCTAAATACTCGAGTGCCTCATCAGGGTCCTTTTGGATAAACTCACCATTGCACATTGTCTCAACGAATTGACGTTCTCTGGGGGTCAGTCCATCATAGAAATAACTTACTAAACACCAACTCTCATATCCATGGTGAGGACAATTAGCTAACAACTCTTTATAACGCTCCCACGTTTGATAAAAGGGTCTCACTGTCTCTCTGGAAGAAGGTTGAGATTTTTCTTTTCAGGGCATCTGTCTTATGGTGTGGGAAGTATTTGTCAAAAAATACCTGGGTCATCTCGCCCCACGATTCTATTGACCTAGGTCTTAAAGAATACAACCAGCTCTAAGCTCTATCCTTAAGGGCAGAGGGAAAGAACATAAGTCTAATTGTGTCAATGGTTCCAAACCGGTCATGAAAGGTTGCTACTACCTCTTCAAATTCCCTAATGTGCACGTAAGGGTTCTCGCTCTCTAAACCATGAAAAATTTGAAGATACTGTATCATTTCAGGCCTAAAGTATATGTGTGGTGCATTAAAGGGGAACATGATGCACGAAGGTGTAGCTGTGCAAGTTGGGTGGCGGTACTCTTCAAGAGTTCTCCTAGGTGGTATCTCGTATTCACTCATATTATGTGCGCTAGACGCGGATGGTGTATAAAAAGTATTTTCAAATATGTTCTCAGAATCTGGGCTTTCTTCTTCAGTCTCAACAAATCTACCAAATATATCTTTACATCTATACATGTAATTGAAGCTCAAATAATACGGCAAATAGGAAAAAAAAATATATAAATAAATAACAGGAATAAACTAAAAATTAAAATTTAACTAAAACTAAAACAAAAATAAAATTGCTAAAATAAATACTAAAATAAAAAGACTAGAAAAAATAAAAAGAACTAATTAAAAATAAAATACTAATAATAAAAAAAATGGAACGAAGTTACCGCTTCGTTGTTGACTAAGCAAACCTGGTCCTTTTACTTGTAAACCGTATCCCCGGCAACGGCGCCAAATTTTGATTACGCCCAAAAATAACTTGCGGTTATCGCACTATAGCTGGGGTGTCGATTCCTCAGAGAGATGGTTACAAGAACAAATTTACTCAAACAAAAACTTTAGCAATAACTTAAATAAAGAAAACGAATGAAATTGATAATATAAGATAAAAGAAAATAAAAAATAAAAATTATGAAAAGTATGCAGGAAATATCTATAGAGATAAACAGCAAAGCATCATGAATTGCTCTTGTATCAACCTCATGTATTCATTTATTGATTCTTTTCATTACACAATTGAAGGTTTCACATCCCAAACCAACAATTGAAAGATATTCAATTTTACTCTTAAAAAATTCTAGGGTAATCAATGATTATTTTCTCTATGTTAACAGCACACAAAAGTTATTATTACGAAAATACTTAAGCAGTAAGTTTCTCGTATACTTGAAAGAGTATAGTATTCTTTCAATGAGGACTCCTCCCGGAACACGTCAGTTTGACGGTGTGTCCGAACAAGATTAACTGAATTTTGTTAGACATAATAAGGTTAATCACGAGTCGCTCTGAGCTACCATTTCCTTCAACGGATAAGCTTTAAACAGTGCAAGAACTTATTTTGAATAAGGTTCCATAATAATCTGTTTGACAGATATCATATTAGATATGAACAGGTAAAGAAACCGGGTTTCACATTCCTGTATATATTTGGGTATGCGAGGCATATGTTTGGATGATACCAAACTGAAACCCAAATTGGGTAAAATGCCAAATGTAGGATATCCTAGGGATACCATAAGTATTGTACTTATAAACCTCACATGAGAACAATTAGATTGTTGCTCACCATGTAGTTTTTCTAAGAGGAATACCGATATGCAGTGGTAAGTGGGAGGATAGTATAACTCGATGAAAATCAGAGTAATACTGTTCAAGGCACCGAATCTTAATGGAACATGAATAGTTCATCAAGGATGCAACTATGACCATCAATTTTTGAATACACAAGAACCGCGTAAGTCGGATAGAGTCAGAAAACAACCTGGGGTATGGGTTTCTGATCTCACCTCATAAAGATGTCTATCTTATTGAGGAATACCAACTGGCTACGTATAAGGAAGTGATACGAGGTATCAACTCCCTAATTATGACAAAGTGCTATATAATCCGAAATAGATTCCATGTATATCAACCAGTTTAGATACCAGTTGAAGTACCACAAGGCATTGTGCCTATTGGTACTATAAGTCTTCACGGAAGACGTACATGGATGGCAACATACCAACGTATAAAGCTAGGCTTTTAACGGAAAGGTATCGTTATCAACATTGTGTTGATTACGATTCAACCTTTTACCTATTGCCATGGTAAATCCATTTGGATAATGCTTGCTGATGCGAGCATGGGTTCTTGGAATTATCATTTTGATGTAATCATAATGGTGTATGATTTAATTCAAAACGAAAATGGTTCTTTGGTATATAAGAGGGTTAGTGGGAGCGCATTGACAGTGGATGTCCTATAAAATTATGATAATATGTCATTTCTTGGAAATGATATTCCCATAAAAAAAAAATATCGGTGAAAGCTTGGCTTTCGAAATACTCTCCGTGGAACCGTACATTGAAAAATGTACTAGACCTGGTGTATCATACGCTTTGAGCATATGGACTCACAAACAGGTTAATCCGAGTGATAGTCACTGGATTGATGTTAGGAACATCCGTTAGTATCTTAGAGAACTAAGGATGCTGTTTTAGTCTATGGAGAAGGAGAACTTGAAGTGACTGGGATCACTGTAGCAAGTTTCCTATAACCGATAAAGACGACTAAAAGTCGCAAACGGTACTATACCGTTTGAATAACGGTGCAGTAAGCTGGAAATCTTCCAAGCAAGATACTGTTACCGAATAAACAACAAATGCAGGTTAATTGCAGCAGCTGAGGCAGCAATAGAAGTCATTTGGGTCGATACATATCTAATTAGATTAGATATAGTTCTGTTAGCAGCTGAGCTAGCATCAGCACAGGCTAAAGAATTAATGGTCTAATCAACGATCCAAATACATACTTACATATTCATCTGATTCGTTCGGATCATACATCATGACGATGTGATGATCGAATAAATCGCATCAAGATGATATTTATGCAAATCCGCTGACGAAAGCTTTTCTCAGCAGTTTGAGCCAATCGTACATAGTTCGGGTGTAAGACACTCGAGTGACTGGCTATAGGCCAAGTGGGAGATTGTTGGACAATTATGACCCATAGCGTCACTATTTGTACAGATCACGGTCTTGTTGTACAAATTAACTATGTGACATAGGAGATTGCACTCTTATCATTTGGGATTAGATCACCTAGATATATAAATGATAAGAGGTCACTATGATTTGTTCCTAGACGGAGAATGATATGAGACAGTATCAGTCCATGAAGGATAAATCATTAAACATCCCTAGTCAGAGCATTATCGAGATTGGACATCGATGAATGCGTAATAGACTAGTATTACACTTGTGCGCGTTGTGAGGGCACAACGGCATAGTTCTCATATATTTGGGTATTGGATACTCATGCAAGTGTAATAGGAGGTTGTGTTTCACACCGATGGTGCGGGAAACAGCTTCGCTCTGGATTAGACCCCCTCGGAATTCCATTGGTAGTATGACTACGTGTATATGGAAATCCGAAATCAAGGTAGATGTATTTGGTCTTAACCTGAGACTTGCACCGCTAATACTGGCGATAATCAATATACTTTGGTTGCGGTCGTCCAGGGCTTTAATCGGTTATGAGTACGCCAATACTGGGTATATTGAGAATCGTAGTGTGTTGGGTGTGATGTCATGACGGAAGTGTCACTCCAGTCATATGGAGTTGATGATCACGCAGGGATACAGAACTAGTTCTCTATATAAGGTTGCAACCGTCGGGATAATATGACTTGGTCATAATTATCCGATTTTAAAGAGACTAGTTGCTTGTCATCCGATATATGCTTCGTACGGGGCAGACACTATACCAGCCCCAGGCCTTGCATGTGATCATCCGATACTGGACAGAAATACACAATACTACGGTATACTACGCTTGATATAGATCCCTATTCCTGTAAGGATATTTCCGGAGAATTGGGTAGGCATGGTACTTTGCTAGAAGCCAACCTTGTCTTGTAAATCGGTAAAATGTAGTACTTGGTACTCACGTGTTCGGATAGTCCGACGACCGATTTGAGTGCCAACATATCCGGGGATCTCATGGGTCGCTTCCCAAAGATTCACCGATGACGTATGACTCGCACTTTTAATTAATCTGGGATTAATTAGATGAGAGAGAAAATTAATCTGGGGTTAATTTCAGAGATATTTTATCTAGGATAAAATATCATTTAAAGAGAGAGCAAAATTAATTTAGAATTAATCGAGGAATTAATATATTTGATATATTAAACGAAATTGGATTTCGACGCGGAATTAAAATTAGATTTTAATTCGGGCGAACAAATTAATTTAGAATTAATTAATTAGCGACGTGAATAGTGATTTCGCTAGGCGTAATCATTTATTTACGACGCAACGGAAAATTCGTTAATTTGGAATTAGCGAATCCGAGCCCGAGTTTATTTACGAGCGCATTCGCATTTCGAATTCGAGTGCGGCACGTCAAATCAAGCGTCAAGTCGCTAGTCACATCTAGCATCACTTCAAGCATCAAATCATGTCACTTTGAGTGATGTGACAATTGATTGGATTGATTGAGTGATGCGAGTGATGTGACAATTGATTGGATTGATTGAGTGATGTGAGTGATGTGACTTGATGTGATTAGGTGATGTGTGTGGTTGCAATTAAAGCCAAATGTGTGTGAAATGAATTGTATTTAATTTCATGTGTATTAGATACATAAAAACCCACCAAAACCGTATACAACACACACACATCTATTTTTTCCCTCCTCTCTCTCCTCTTCTTCTTCCTCTCATCACTCCACGCCATTCTCTTCTTCTTAGGCAGTGAACTGTCGTGAGAAACAAAGAAAAATGGAGGGAAGCAAGTGTGTTTTGTGGCAAAACAAGAGTGTTAGTACACTCCGAGATCAATGCGAAGGTGATAGGGAATTCCACCCATGAGTCGGGAATCAAATGATGAAGTTTGGAGCTTCAAATCTTGTTGATGATTGCCGAAATTCACTGTTCACAATAGCCCACTGCCGCCCAAACCAGTGAATTTTTCAGTTTTTGTTGCCAAATCGTCGCTCAAACACGCTCGATGTAAGTATTCCACAACTTCCGTCGTTGTATTCACTTGTGTTTCATGCTTGAGTTTTGATCTTGGGACCTTAAGAAACTCCAACAATGGCATCAAGATCTTAGGTTAAAAGCATGAAATGTTAGGGCTAAAATTTGGGCAAATTTGATTTTGAGCACGATAAATTAAATTGGATGGATTTGTATGCTTAATTGATGTTGAATTGAATGTTGATTGGATCAATTTCAAGAAAATTGATTGGATCATATTTTTCCCCAAATTGAAGTGTTGGCCGAAAATTGTAATTGTTTTAATGTCTTGGGATTTTTGATTTTTGACAATTGGATGTGTTGGAAATCATTCGGGAATATGATTTGATGTCGATTGTAGAATCAATTGGATTGAATTCGAATCGGACGTAAAATCCCCAAATTGCCAAGAATGTTATTTAGCATGAAATTGGGTAAAATGAATTTGAGCATGTAATTATGAAATTGGATGATTAAGTATGTTTGAATATGCTTTAATTGATAATTGATTGGATCAATTTGAAGAAATTATGTTTGGAATAAATTTCCCCAAAATGCTTGTATTGGCCGAATGGTGACATAGCCCTAATGTCTTGGAATTTTGATTTTTTAATTCATTGGATGAGTTAGAATCAATTAGGATGTTGATTTAATGTCGATTGTGGGATTAATTGGATTGAAACCAAATCGGATATAAAATCCCCTCCTTGGCCGAGACTTAAGAGCATGTAATGGGTTTGATTTTAATTAAAATGTGTTGGACTTGTGATGATGATAATGAGCATGATTAATTGTATGAATTGATGTTTTAGAAATGTTAATTTGGGTGATTAATCATGATATACAATTTAGGTAATTAGATTGCGAAATTGGATTTGTGTAATTTATTAATTGGGCTAATTTTGGAAATTGAGCTTGAATTGTTGTTATTATGGGCTTTTGGGCTTGTTGAACAAAGTTTGGTTTAGGCAAAATTGGTTGGATCCATTGGGCCCAAAACCGCATCCTAAAGCCCAAATGCGACTAATGGACCTTTAAAGTTTAATTGGGCCTAATGGGCCAAGATTGATTACTAGGCTTATGGGGTAACTCCCGGATTGGATTTTTGGTTATTCGGTTTGACTCGAGTTGACCAAAAGTCCACGCCTTAAGAAATTAATTAAAAAGCCCATTAGACTTTAATTAAATTAATATTGGATATTAATCGGGCTTTGAGACCTGAAACGATTAAATTGGAATTTAAGTCGTAAGGTTCGTAAATAAAGTGTAAGATTTAATTTGAAATTAAATAATTGGATTAATATTAAATACATATTAAATTGGATCTAATTATGTAGTTTAATTTAATTCGAGAATTCGTACTTTAAGTACTTATTCGCAGAAACGAGTTTGACTCGAACAAAATCAAATCGTTGTTTGAACATTGGATGATCACTAATTATCAGATAAATTAATTGGATTAGATTGATTGATAACATGCTTGAGTGAATACATGGTTGCGATGCATGAATAATGTATATCGGATGGATATTAGTCAAGTGGGACAATTTTGGAAATTGTAATAAATTTGATTTATTAATTGGACCTGCGTGTCCAGCCTTATCACCTCTATTCTCATTGTATTTCTCTTCTCACCTATTCCCCTCAATGTAAATGAGGTTTCTTTAGAAGTGTAGTGTAACGGGTAGAAGTAAATACATGTGCTAGCTTTGGAGAGAGATAATGAGAGATTTGATCTAGGATCAATGTAAAGTATCCATCCGCATATCATTATTATTTTATTTCATATGCGCTTTATTATGTGTTTAGAATGCATGTTTAAGGGTGTATGATGATGAGACCTTAACAAAGATAATAAATTGGTTGCCAATTTGCACACGCGAAAAACCTCAATTATATTAAGCGTCTTTCCTTCATTGAGTGATTCTTACTCAAGATCCGAAGACGGCATTGGTTGTTGGCCAAAGTCAAGGCCTTTGTCTGTCGAAGATGTGTTTGAATCACGAAGGCTTTTTATTATCAAGTGTCATGTCCAAGTTGTGGTTTGTTGGCCAAAGTCAAGACCACTTCTTGTCCATCGACATTGATTACGAAGCTTCCATGGTCAATGGGTCGCGCTTAACTGGGATCATTAAGCTTGTTGTGCCAAAGCCAAGGCTTAGTTGATTCAGAGGAAAAAGATTAGGTAATACATTGGATGTATTGGCATATATAAGATATATGTTACGGACTTGGACGTCCTCCTACCGGATCTAGGAATTGGATTGGATCCAATGATCTTAGAGATCTACCTAGTTAATTATCATACAATTTGTTGGCCAAGTCAAGATTGTGTGATATTTAACGGGATCCTAGCCCACTAGGAAACACGGTTTCCGAGTACTCTACAGAGGGTTAGAGGCTCGCCAAAAAATAGTGGGAGGCAAGAATTGAATTTGCAATACTCTTCAATTCTCGCCATAACGCGCTCATTCAAATTATTTCGTCATTAGATTAAATGTTAGTTGGACTAATATTAAATTGTTGTTTTAATAAACAGTTGGACTGTATTATAGTTGATTATAGATATTGGATTATATTAATCAATATATTTGAATTAATTC
>SKCR01053725.1:0-30000 GCA_019454045.1 Zanthoxylum bungeanum | reverse complement strand
TAAAGATCATCCAAACCAACCTGACCCAAACAGTAGCCCAAATCATCTTTCCAAGCCGGCCATGCCACAAATCCACCACAATGCTCAATCGGAGAGCGAATAGCATTGAAGTCTCCCAAAACAAGCCACAAAGAGTCATAAAAAACACTACCACTAGAAACTAAGTTGGCCCAAAGCTCCCGACGCTTCTCGTAGTCACACTCACCATAAACCACTGAAACTACACAAGTCCACAACCCAGAAATATGAGACACACTACAATGAATAACTTGAGATGAAGAACGAATAATGCTAACATCAATGTCACTAGGGTTCCAACACACCCAAATACGGCCAAACGGAAGAATATCAGAGTGGCAAAAAAACTTCCATGAAGGATTAATCGCACGAGATACATTCACAAAATTAACCTCATTTACCTTGGTTTCAACTAAACCACACAAAGAAAGCTTCTCATCACGAAGAAACAACACTAATTGCACGTATTCAACAATAGAAAGACAAGATATGTCAATAAATCTCACATAGTCAAATCTGACCTGAAATTATTTTTTTTTTCAAATCTGACCTGATTCTTTTTGTTTTAACACAAATAACTTAATAACGATGTTGAACACGTCCTAGTAACATACAATTAACAAATAAACACTTGATTTAAGTAAAGAAAATAAAGCTATAATTTTGACTCAAAGACCGAAACTAGAACATGAAGAAATACTCATGATCAATCAAAAACACTCAAAGGCAGAATGTTATTCATGCTATTTTGATCACAAATAAACAAGAAACAGTAAGAAACAACAAGATCCAACAAAAAACTAAGAATCAAGATGAACAAGTATTTTTTTTTTTGGATAAAGTAAGTATTATAACCAAAAGAAAACTATACAAAGAGCAAAGGGGCATACCCCAGGCAACTAGAGAGGACAAGCCCTCTGGAAGAAAAGCCGAAAGGCAACAAGAAAGATCAACAGAAGTCATCGGGCAAGTGCCACGAAAGGTGAAGCCATTTATTTCATAAGATGGTATCACCTTACGTAAAAAGCTAGCACGATTTTGAACATCAAAAACAATATCATAAAGAAGAGAAGAAACAGGCCGAAGAGGCATATCATGAGTGCGAGCATTCCCTCCCTCCAAATTTGTAGACTGACGCTGCAAAAGACAAACGAACCAGAAGAAGCATCGGAGAACTGACATAACCACTCAACAGTCTGACGCCAATCCCGACGTCTCCAATCTAACCCACACATAGCCAGTACAGATGAACAAGTATCTTGATGACAAACAAACACAATAAGACAATAAAAAAAAAACACAAAGTAAAGATAGAAGAAGACCTTGGAACCCTAAGCTCTGATACCAAATGACGTGGAACTCACTCGGAGGATTAGGCCAAGCAAACCCCTCGCAATGGACAGAACCCCAAGAACCGCGAATTTGATTTTATAGGAACAAGACCCTTCCAAGGCCACAAAGAAGACCCACAAAGAACTTGTCTTTTGAGAACCCTTAAGATGATTCCTTGAAGGGTTCTGCTAGCATGGAGATCCACCAAGGTTTCCACGCCTTAGATAAGTCGATTGCATGAGATAAGGGGATCCCTCCTTAAGAAATTTAGGCAATTGACAAGAAACCCACTTGGATTCGAAATCCAAGCAAACCCCAAGCAACGGACAGAACCCCAAGAACCGCGAATATGATTTTGTAGAAACAAAACCTTTCCAAGGCCACAAAGAAGACCCACAAAGAACTTGCCCTTGAGAACCTTTAAGATGAATCCTTGTAGTGTTTTGCTAGCAATGGAGACGCCACTAAGTTTGCCAAAACTTAGATAAGTCGATTCAAACTTGAAAAGGGGAATCCCTCCCTTACAATAATTCGACCATAGCCAAAGCTTTAAGCTTTTTGAGTTTACAAATTCGTTGGTTGCCTCAAATGAAGAAGAAAGTAAGCTTAAATATTGTTACAAAAGAAACCCTAAAGGCATAAAGACAATAATGCCCCTAAAAACGAAATTACACAAATATCAAGTCTTTAAGTCTTTAAAAGCCTAGAAAGCTTTATTCTAAACTGATTTGGGCCAAGTGAAATGGCTTTGGGCCCTTTCCATCGAAGCCCACATGCGCCTCTATTTGTTGTTGCAGCCGGCCATAAAACTCTGAACTACATCCCGCCATTGCTTCTCTGAGTCTTTTGGTCCTCTGCCTCGTAATTGGCCCTTCTGGTACTTGTAATGCGTCATTTGGTTTGTTGTCTGCCTGGATCATGTCATCCCCTCCCTCTTGAAAAGGATTCGACCTCGAATCTGTACCTGCATCAAAAGGAGTTAAGTCAGAAACATTAAATGTAGCAGACACATTATACTTACCTTGTAAATCCAGCTTGTATGCATTGTCATTAATCCGTTCCAAAACTTGAAATGGACCATCCCCTCTCGGTTGTAGCTTAGATTTACGTTGTTCAGGAAATCTCTCCTTGCGCATGTGTACCCAAACCCAATCTCCAGGCTGAAATACCACACGCTTTCTTCCCTTATTAGCATGAGAAGCATATTGCTCATTCTTTCGTTGTATTTGCTCTCTTGCTTTCTCATGTATGTGCTTCACCAAATCGGCCTTCCTTTTTCCATCTAGCCCCGCGTGCTCATCAACAGGCAAAGGTAACAAATCCAATGGAGTTAGTGGCTGAAAACCATAAACAATTTCAAAAGGTGAAAATGAAGTAGAAGAATGAATGCTACGATTATATGCAAACTCAATAAATGGCAAACAATCTTCCCAACTCTTCAAATTCTTGCCAACTATAGTGCGCAATAATTGAGATAAAGTCCTATTAACTACCTCTGTTTGTCCGTCAGTCTGTGGATGACATGTGGTAGAATACAATAGTTTGGTGCCTAGTTTAGCCCACAACACCTTCCAAAAATGGCTAAGGAACTTAACATCTCTATCAGATACAATACTCCTAGGTATACCATGGAGTCGCACTATGTCTCTGAAAAATAAATCTGCAATGTTTGTAGCATCATCGGTTTTATGACATGCAATGAAATGAGCCATTTTACTAAACCTATCAACTACAACAAAGATTGAATCTCTACCCCTCTTTGTCCTAGGCAAACCTAACACAAAATCCATCGATATATCAACCCAGGGTTCACTAGGTACAGGCAAAGGAGTATACAAACCATGTGGCATTAATTTAGATTTAGCATGCTTACATGTTAGACACTTATCACAAATACGCTCAACATCACGTTTCATTTTAGGCCAATAAAAGTGCTCATGTAAAATAGCTAAAGTCTTAGTAATCCCAAAATGCCCCATCAAACCTCCCCCATGCGCTTCTTTCACAAGCAACTCACGCATACTACAAGCAGGAACACACAACATGTTCGTTTTAAATAAGAATCCATCATGAATGTAAAACTTTCCAAAAGATGACTTTGCACAAGTAGCATAAATCTCACCAAAATCAGAATCACACTCATATAATTCCTTAATCAAATCAAATCCCAACATCCGTGCATGCATTGAAGTAAGTAAAACATACCTGCGAGATAATGCATCAGCCACTATGTTTTCTTTACCTTGCTTGTAGCGTATAACATATGGAAATGACTCAACGAATTCCATCCATTTTGCGTGTCGCTTATTCAGCTTACCTTGACCCTTCAAGTGTTTTAATGATTCATGGTCGGTGTGGATCACGAACTCTTTAGGCCAAAGTAGTGCTGCCATGTCTCAAGTGCTCTCACAAGCGCATATAACTCTTTGTCATACGTGGGGTACCTCAAAGCTGCTCCATTCAGCTTCTCACTAAAATAGGCTATTGGCCGCTTTTCTTGCATGAGAACTGCTCCAATACCTAACCCTGATGCGTCGCACTCAATCTCAAATGTCTTCTCGAAGTTGGGTAGTGCTAAAATGGGTGCACTGCATAACTTCGCTTTAAGGTCCTGGAATGCTCGCTCTTGCGCCTCGCCCCATTGAAAACCAACTGTCTTCTTTACTACCTCAGTCAATGGCGCGGCAATGCTACTGAAGTCCTTGACAAATCTCCTATAGAAGCTCGCTAACCCATGAAAGCTTCGGACTTCTGTCACTGTAGTTGGTGTAGGCCATTCCTGAATTGCCTTTACCTTTCTCCACATCTACCTCGATGCCATCTGCACTCACAACAAAGCCAAGAAAAACAATTCTATCCATGCAAAATGTGCATTTGTCAGAGTTAGCATACAATTGTTCTTTTCGTAAAACATCAAGTACATGCTCCAAATGCATTACATGCTCATCTACTGTTTTACTATAAACTAAGATGTCATCAAAGTAAACCACAACAAACTTACCTAAAAATGCACGCATAACATGATTCATCAATCTCATAAATGTGCTAGGTGCGTTTGAGAGACCAAATGGCATAACTAACCATTCATACAAGCCATACTTAGTCTTAAATGCAGTTTTCCACTCATCTCCCTCTCTCATGCGAATTTGATGGTATCCACTCTTTAATCAATCTTACTAAAAATTTTGGAACCATGCAATTCATCCAACATGTCATCTAGCCTAGGAATGGGGTGACGATACTTTACCGTAATATTGTTGATAGCTCGGCAGTCAACGCACATACGCCACGTCCCATCTTTCTTAGGAACTAGAAGCACTGGTACTGCACAAGGACTCATGCTTTCCCTTACATACCCCTTGTCCATCAACTCCCGTACTTGCCTTTGTAGCTCCTTTGTCTCCTCGGGATTGCTCCTATAAGCCGGTCTGTTAGGAATGACTGCTCCAGGTATGAAGTCAATCTGGTGTTCAATACCTCTAATGGGTGGAAGCCCACTAGGTATGTCCTCTGTCAGTACGTCACTGTAATCCTGCAAAAGAGATGAAATAGACACAGGAAGCAAATGGTCAGAGTTAGTAAAATAAATATGAGGCTCCTTATAGACTAACAATAACATGAGCTTGCTAGCCTTGAACGCTTTCTTGCTTCACCCTCACCCATGTAGAAACTCTTTTTAACTCTCTCTTTTGTTTCCCCCTTACGTTCACTCACACTCCCCTTGGAAACTCCCACGGCCTTGGCCTTATTTTTCTCACCAGATACACCACTCTCACTAGTCTCACCCAAGGTGGTGTTTCCCTTCGCTCTCTCTTTGTCACGCTCAAGTTGCAACTTAACCTGATCTTCATGGACTTGTGCAGGTGTAAGTGGGTAATGTAATGGGTTTTCCCTTATGCTGGAAAGAGTACTTGTTCTTGAACCCATCATGAATAACCTTCTTATCAAACTGCCACGGCCTGCCCAAAAGAATATGTCCTGCATGCATCGGTATCACATCACATAGGACATCATCTGTGTATGGCCCAATGGTAAAGCTCAACAGTACCTGCTTTGTCACACTTATCTCCCCACAATCATTTAACCACTGCAACTTGTAAGGCTTCGGGTGTCTCAAGCAACTCAACCCCAATCGCTCAATCAAAGCTGTGCTAGCAACATTAGTACAACTGCCCCCATCTATGATCATACTACACCCCTTGCCATTCACACGGCACCTAGTATGGAATATGTTCTCCCTCTGCTGCACACTCTCATCCTCTACAACAAGTGCACTCAAAGCACGCTTGACAACTAAGGATAAGTTATCCAGCGGGTATGCAGCTCCCTCATGGTCACTAGCATCCTCCAACTCTGGCATCTCCTCCTCAACCTCACTATCGGTAGAGTACACCTCTCCACTCTTTTATCAATCACTAAGGTACGCCTATTGGGACATTGTGAAGCATAGTGTCCCATGCCCAAACACTTGAAACACTTGACATCTTAGTTCTAGCAGCTGCACCCTCAGGTTTTGGTCTAGTTTTGCTCGGTTCCGCAGCCTCTTTACCCTTGGCACTAGGTTCGGCCCTAGGCTTATTAAAGCCTCCACTGAATTCGCCTCTAGGCTTGTCAAAGCCTCCATCTCGCTTCTCATTCGGAACCCATTTCCCTTCCATGCAGAAGTAGCCTGAGTACCAAATCTGGATGTTGACTTTTTCTTGAGTTGCCTTTCTATCTTGATAGCCATGTGAAGCATATCCTCCAAATCAACATAATGATGCAACTCCACCATGTTTGCAA
Organism: Zanthoxylum bungeanum; assembly: GCA_019454045.1. Classification (NCBI taxonomy): domain Eukaryota; kingdom Viridiplantae; phylum Streptophyta; class Magnoliopsida; order Sapindales; family Rutaceae; genus Zanthoxylum; species Zanthoxylum bungeanum. The sequence continues at coordinate 23,868 of SKCR01053725.1, read as the reverse complement.
TCTCTCTATTCAAGCCCCCTAGAAACCGTGCCATAGTAGCTTCTGCATCCTCAACTACTTGCCCTGATCATGGCAACTTCCATCTCTGTGTAATAGTCCTCAACACTTTTGGTCCCCTGATATAGATGTTGTAGTTTCTGATACAACTCCCTATAGTAATGGCTGGGTATAAATCTCTTTCTCATGAGACCCCTAAGTTCTGCCCATGTCTGAACCGGTCTCTCATAGTTTCTCCTCCGAGTAGAGACAAGCTGATCCCACCAAATCATAGCATAATCGGTAAACTCAATTGCTGCCAGACTGATCTTCTTCTCGTCTGAGTAGTGATGACAGTTGAAAATCAATTCTATTTTCTTTTCCCATTCCAATAAGCTTCAGGATCATTCTTGCCTTGGAAAGTTGGTATCTTGATCTTGATGCTACCTAGATCACCATCTACATCTCCTCGCCTACCATATCCTCTCCGATCATAATCCCCTCTTCTGGCATCAAATGCACCTCTATCATCAAACCGTCTATCCCTCCTATCATTCCTCCTATCAAACCTCCTATTAGGCCTCCTATCATGCCCAGGCTGAAATCTCTCCTCCACATCATCAAAACCATCAGAATCATCAAACTCATTTTCAGCTTCCTCTTCATCTGGTGGTACATACTGTGGTGGTACACAGCGAGGTGGCACATTCTGAGGTGGTGGTACTCTGGGACCGCTACCAGTTTGAATACTCTCTACACTCTTGGACAATCTCTCCAAAGCAGTATTCATATTCTCCATCATATCTGTAGATTCAACCAAAAAAAATCACTTTTTTACTTAGTGTCTGATTTCAGAGTCGAATAAGGGTCTGATTTCAGGGTCTGAATTCAGAGGCTAATTTTCAGAGGTTACTAGTTAGGGTCTGATTTCAGAGGCTATTGGTCTAGGTCTGATTTCAGAGTTACTGGTCTGGGTCTGATTTCAGAGGCTACTGGTCTGGGTCTGATTTCAGAGGCTAAGTTTCAGGGTCTGATCTCAGAAGCTGATTCAATAGTTAAGTTTCAGGGTCTGAACTCAGAGTCTGATTTCAGAGGCAGATTTCAAAGGTTACGTTTTAGGTCTGATTTCAGACTTCACTTAGTTTTCAGGGTCTGATTTCGCACTACACTAGGGTTTTAGAAACAAAACACACAGCCGCCAAGAACATGCTTATTTCTTAAACATATGCTAAAGAACAGAATGACTATGTCGTAGGAAGAACAGAACAGAAGCCCAGAACTGGAAAAAGTGATGAAGATGAACTGATATGCAACTGGAATGAACTGATATGCAGAACACACCAAAAACAGATCCAGAAATAAACAAAACAAAAACAGAATCAAGATCCAACAAGGACTGAAACGAAAATAACAAAGAACAAACACACCAAAAACAGATCCAGAAATAAACAAAACAAAAACAGAAACAAGATCCAACAAGAACTGAAACGAAAATAACAAAGAACAAGAGAAAAACAGAATCAAACAAAAGGAAAGATAGAAAAATCAGACCTTGGAACCCTGAGCTCTAGATACCAAATGACAAGAAACCCACTTGGATTCGAAATCCAAGCAAACCCCAAGCAACGGACAGAACCCCAAGAACCGCGAATATGATTTTGTAGAAACAAAACCTTTCCAAGGCCACAAAGAAGACCCACAAAGAACTTGCCCTTGAGAACCTTTAAGATGAATCATTGTAGTGTTTTGCTAGCAATGGAGACGCCACTAAGTTTGCCAAAACTTAGATAAGTCGATTCAAACTTGAAAAGGGGAATCCCTCCCTTACAATAATTCGGCCATAGCCAAAGCTTTAAGCTTTTTGAGTTTAGAAATTCGTTGGTTGCCTCAAATGAAGAAGAAAGTAAGCTTAAATATTGTTACAAAAGAAACCCTAAAGGCATAAAGACAATAATGCCCCTAAAAACGAAATTACACAAATATCAAGTCTTTAAGTCTTTAAAAGCCTAGAAAGCTTTATTCTAAACTGATTTGGGCCAAGTGAAATGGCTTTGGGCCCTTTCCATCGAAGCCCACATGCGCCTCTATTTGTTGGTTGCAGCCGGCCATAAAACTCTGAACTAATCCCGCCATTGCTTCTCTGAGTCTTTTGGTCCTCTGCCTCGTAATTGGCCCTTCTGGTACTTGTAATGCGTCATTTGGTTTGTTGTCTGCCTGGATCATGTCAGCAATAGCCAAGACTTCAAAATGAAGATGAAATTCGAAATTTTGGTGATTAGCTTCTCATAAGATGAAATGAGTTTAAATAGTACAATGAAAGAAACCCTAATGGGTGCAAAATGACCTAAACACCCTAAGTTGCTAACTAATGGTTATTAAATGGCCATGCCCTTAATAGACATTTAATAACAAACACAAAGTCAAAAGAAACAAAGACTTAATAAATAACTTTACCAAAAAGTCTATAGTAAAAAACACAAAATCATAAAAGTCAACAAATGTGGAAAACTTTTCCAAATTTGTCTAAAGTTGTTTCCTTGCACCAAAAGTCCTCCAAATTCGTGGCTTCCATGTATAAAGGCATAATGATGTGTCATAAAGTCCAATAAGTCTTGTCTTGGCCGGATATTTAGTGTCGGGCTTGAATCGGCTTGATCCGTTAAAAATATACTCGGCTTCAAGATTGTTGGTGCGTTACTCTGGTATGACTTGGGTCAAGTGAAATAGCTTTGGATCCACTCCATTGAAGCCCTCATGTGACGCCAATATGCCCCGAAGTTGTCTGTCACACTCGACCATGGCATTCTGCGCTAGCCCCGCCATTGCGTCTATGATCTTCTTAGCTCTTTGGCGTGTGATTGGACCTGTTGGCAATTGCAAAGGATCTAATGTTCCTTGAGTTGTTGGATTCATGTCATTTTATACATCGTATTACTTTCTTGTTATTACTGATTTGTTTGTTGAGCTTTGAAATGGCAGGTGCTAGTTTAACCGTCGATGAGAAGCTTGCAGCTATGGATAGAAAGTTTACAGATATGATGGAGAATATGAATACTGCATTGGAAAGGTTGTCCAAGAGTGTAGAGAGTATTCAGTCGGGCAGTTTTCCCAGAGCACCACCACCTCAGAATGTACCATCATCTCATAATGTACTACCACCTCATAATGTACCACCACCTCATAATGTGCCACCATGACGAGTACCACCGCAACATATACCATCAGATGAAGAAGAATTCGAGAATGACTTTGATGATTTTGATGATGTCAAGGAGAGGTTTCAGCCTAGATAAGATCGGAGGCATGGTAGGGGGTTTGGTAGAGGGTGTGATAGGAGGTTTGATGGGAGACATAATAGGAGGGATAGACGATTTGATGATAGAGGTGCATTTGATGATAGGCGAGGGGATTATGATCGAAGGGGTTATGGTAGACGGGGGGACTTAGATGGAGATATAGGTAGCATTAAAATCAAGATACCAACCTTTCAGGGCAAGAATGATCCCGAGGCTTATTTGGAATGGGAGAAGAAGATTGAGCTGGCATTCAATTGCCATCACTACTCAGATGAGAAGAAAATCAATCTGGCAGCTATTGAGTTTACTGATTATGCCATGATATGGTGGGATCGACTTGTTGCTACTCGGAGAAAAAACTATGAGAGACCAGTTCAGACTTAGGAAGAACTTAGAGGTCTTATGAGGAAGAGGTTCATTCTGAGCCATTACTACCATGAGTTGTATCGGAAGCTACAACATATGTATCAGGGTACCAAGAGTGTTGAGGATTACTACACAGAGATGGAAGTTGCCATGATCAGGGCGAATGTAGTTGAGGATGCAGAGGCTACTATGGCACGGTTTCTTGGAGGCTTAAATATGGAGATTGTCAACATGATGGAGTTACATCATTATGTTGATTTGGAGGACATGCTTCACATGGCTATCAAGGTAGAGAGGCAACTCAAGAAGAAGGCCACATCCAGATTTGGTACTCAGACTACTTCTACTTGGAAGGGGAAATGGGTTCCGAATAAGAAGCGAGATGGAGGCTTTAACAAGCCTAGGGCCGAACCTAGTGGCAAGGGTAAAGAGGCTGCAGAATCGAGTAAGCCTAGACGTAAACCTGAGGGTACAACTATGAGAACTAAGGATGTCAAGTGTTTCAAGTGTTTGGACATGGGACACTATGCTTCACAATGTCCTAATAGGCGCACCTTATTGATTGACAAGAGCGGAGATGTGTACTCTACAGATGATGAGGTTGAGGATGAGATGTCGGAGTTAGAAGATGCTAGTGACCACTAGGGAGCTGCATACCTTTTAGATAACTTATCCCTAGTTGTTAAGCGTGCTTTGACAACACAAGTTGTTGAGGATGAGAGTGATCAGCAGAGGGAGAACATATTCCACACCAGATGTCGTGTGAATGGTAAGGGTTGTAGTATGATTATAGATGGAGGCAGTTGTACCAATGTGACTAACATGGCTTTGATTGAGAGATTGGGGTTGAGTTACTTGAAGTACCCCAAGCCTTACAAGTTGCAATGGTTGAATGATTGTGGTGAAGTGAAGGTAATGAAGCAGGTATTATTGAGCTTTACAAGGCCTTACATAGATGATGTTCTATGTGATGTGATTCCGATGCATACGGGTCATATACTTTTGGGGAGGCCGTGACAGTTTGATAAGAAGGTGATTCATGATGGGTTCAAGAATAAGTATTCATTTCAGCATAAAGGGAAACTGTAGGCACTGCATTTTTGCATATTAGTCCCTATGATGAGTCTCATTTGGAGGCACTACCTTTTAAGTCACGGAAGTCACGAGAAACGGACGTCGGAAGGGGAAATTCAGAATAAACAAGGTTCACTGTTTTCGTTCGTGCTGCGTTCGTTAATTCGTTCGAACTCCAAACAGATTGCGGGCGTTCATGCCACGTTCGAGGAGGCGTTCGAACGGTGTCGGTAATTCTGGTTTTGCTGCTAACCTCACATTAAGCCCGATTCGCCCAAGCCTTGGCCCACACGCCCAAGCCCACTTAAAACACATATTTAACACATGGTGAAATCAAAACAAATCTAAAAATCACATACCAAATTAAAATAAACATTAAAATCAATCAAAATATTTTAATCCCTTAATTAAGATATTCACCCACCAATTACACAAGATTCCTTCCTAACTAAACAAATCACATACTAAATTGAAAAGATGTCATGCCTAATTAAAATCAATCATAACAAATTAAATATTTTGTATTCCTAATCTAAACTAAATTTTTCCCCCATCAATCTAATCCTTTCCTTATTGAATACCAAATCAAATCCTCCTCTTAATGCCAAAATCCCTTCCTTGTGAGACAAGGAGTAACCTTAACGTTTCTCTATATAAAGAACCCTTCACCAACCTTCTCAAGCCTAGCTCATTCATACAAGAAAAGCCTCCCCTGGCTCATACACATAAGATACACACAACTCACACAAATCACAACACACCAAGAGCCCTAGCCACTCACGGCAATAACAAGAAGAAAAACAGAAATAATCCCCTTCATCTCCCCACTCCACAACCGAAAACAGCAGCCCCTACACCTCCTAAAACAGCCCATACAGCAGCCCTAAAACACGCATACAGCAGCCCTAAACACACACATAAAACAGCCCCCGAACCACACCATAACATCACCGAAAATCACACCCAAAACAGTAGCCAAAACATCCCAAAAACAGTAACTAAAATACAGCAGCAAAACAGTAGCAGCGGCAGCGAATCGGAGTCAAAACAGCAGCAAAAGACGGAGAACGACGACCCAAAATAGTAAGACAACGAACGAGAGCAGTGAACCAGTGAACCGGAAGAGTTACGGAGCATCCACCCTTCCGACGACCGTACACCGTACTACCGAGAGACGACATAAAAGGTTAGACTTGAGGGCACCTTGTATTTATTATCTTTCATTTGTCTTTTATTTATTATCGCATGAGAGTCGTTTGTTGAGGCATGATGTGAACTCTAGATGAACGGAATGCGTGTTCTCTTTTGTGGTATATCGGATGGAAACCCGGACGTAAATTCCGTAGCCGAATCCGAATGGACGGTAGTGCGGTCTGTACTCGGGATACAACTCCACGTACCACTTGAGGGATACATGTATTTCGTTTCATCCAAACTTGTATTTGAGCATGATGTAGTTAGCACGTTATTTTTTTATTTAGCATGATTTAGCCCTTAGTATGTTAATCTTTATGCATGATTTAGGTGTCCATGTGATTAAATATGTCGTTGTTGTAATCCTGTTTGAATGCGATATCTAAAACCATATGAATGTATGCACTGCCAGTTCCTGTTTGAACGCGTCATCGAACGCAATTCGAACGCGAACCTTCTGTTTATCGTTCGAACTCGTTATCAAATGCTACTCGAACGCGCATACATTTTGTATCATCAGGTCTGGTCCCGTTCGAACGCGTTATCAAACGCTACACGAACGCGAACCTTCTGTTTACCGTTCGAACGCGTTTACGAACGCGCAGACACTGAACTGAGTCTGTCTTATCATATTCATGCATAATTGCCTCTTGGTTGATCTCCCTTGCATTATGTAGCCAATCATATTATTTGTATTCCTGCATTTATCCATTCGATGTATTCATGAGATAGTACTCAAGCATGATTAGGTTGTTCTTAGTTTTCCATATCATATGATTGAAATATGTTCATGAGATTGCCATGTGATGTTGTATGTTGTGATGAACTTGTTGATGTATGCATGTGAATTTAGAAGCATGATCCTATTGGAAAAAAGTGTTACTTAGACTTGATTAAATTATTACATAAATCCTTTCATTACAAGTGACTTAAGTAAGGGACCATTCCGAACCCAACGGTTTGAGGTCTTCCCTTGCGAGGGGTGAGTGCAGCCTTAAATCTTTGTCCCGGTTCACACCGGGTGGCGACTCCATGTTATTTCGTACTTCCCAACTAGGCCGCGAGCCTAGAACAGCGTCGCCCAGGTTCTGTTGTCCACAGAAACCCATTACACTATACCCACTTACACCAAAGCAAGTCCATGAAGATCAAGTTAAGTTGCAACTTGAGAGGGATAAAAAGAGGGCGAATGCAAACACTAACTTGGGGGAAACTAGTGAGAGTGTGAAAAATAAGGCCAAAGCCGAGAGTTTACCCAAGGGAAGTGAGAGTGAAAGTAAAGGGGACACCAAAGGGAGAGTGAAAAGGAGTTTCTACATGGGTGAGGGTGAAGCGAGGAGAGCTTTCAAAACTAGCAGCCTGATGCTATTGTTAGTTTTACAAGGAGCCCCATGTTTATTTTTCTAACACTGACCATTTGCTTCCTATGTCTATTTCATCTCTTTTGCAGGACTACAACGATGTACTGACTGAGGACATTCCTAGTGGGCTTCCACCCATTAGAGGCATTGATCACCATATAGCCTTCGTACCTGGAGCAGTCATTCCCAACAGGCCATCCTATAGAAGCAATCCTGAGGAGACAAAGGAACTTCAACGGCAAGTGCGGGATTTGATGGACAAAGGGTATGTAAGGGAAATCATGAGTCCTTGTGCAGTACCAGTGCTTCTAGTTCCTAAGAAAGATGGGACATGGCGGATGTGTGTTGATTGTCGAGCCATCAATAATATAACGGTAAAGTATCACCATCTTATTCCTAGGTTAGATGACATGTTAGATGAATTGCATGGTTCTAAGATATTTAGTAAGATTAATTTGAAAAGTGGATACCATCAAATTCGCATGAGAGATGGAGATGAGTGGAAAACCGTATTTAAGACCAAATATGGATTATATGAATAGTTAGTTATGTCATTTGGTCTTACAAACGCACCTAACACATTTATGAGATTAATGAATCATGTTATGCGTGCATTTATAGGAAAGTTTGTTGTGGTATACTTTGATGACATCTTAGTTTACAGTACATCGATTGAGGAGCATGAATTACATTTGAGACATGTACTTGATGTTTTATAAAAAGAACAACTGTATGCTAACTCTGACAAATGCACATTTTGCATGGATAGAATTGTTTTTCTTGGCTTTGTTGTGAGTACAGATGGCATCGAGGTAGATGTGGAGATTTGTCAAGGACTTCAGTAGCATTGCCGCGCCATTGACCGAGGTAGTAAAGAAGACAGTTGGTTTTCAATGGGGCGAGGCGCAAGGGCGAGCATTCCAGGATCTTAAAGTGAAGTTATGCAGAGCACCCATTTTGGCACTACCCAACTTCGAGAAGACATTTGAGATTGAGTGTGACGCATCAGGGTTAGGTATTGGAGCAGTTCTTATGCAAGAAAAGCGGCCAATAGCCTATTTTAGTGAGAAGCTGAACGGAGAGGTTTGAGGTACCCCACGTACGACAAAGAGTTATATGCGCTTATGAGAGCACTTGAGACGTGGCAGCACTACTTGTGGCCTAAAGCATTCGTGATCCACACCGACCATGAATCATTAAAACACTTGAAGGGTCAAGGTAAGCTGAATAAGCGACACACAAAATGGATAGAATTGGTTGAGTCATTTCCATATATTATAAGCTACAAGCAAGGTAAAGAAAACATCGTGGCCGATGCATTATCTCGCAGGTATGTTTTACTTACTTCAATGCATGCACGGATGTTGGGATTTGATATCATTAAGGAACTATATGAGTGTGATTCCGATTTTGGTGAGATTATTGTTGCTTGTGCAAATTCATCTTTTGGAAAGTTTTACATTCATGACGGTTTCTTATTTAAAGCGAACAGGTTGTGTGTTCCTGCTTGTAGTATGCGTGAGTTGCTTGTGAAAGAAGCGTATGAGGGAGGTTTGATGGGGCATTTTGGGATTACTAAGACTTTAGCTATTTTACATGAGCACTTTTATTGGCCTAAAATGAAACGTGATGTTGAGCGTGTTTGTGATCAGTGTCTAAGATGTAAGCATGCTAAATCTAAATTAATGCCACATGGTTTGTATACTCCTTTGCCTGTACCTAGTGAACCTTGGGTTGATATATCGATGGATTTTGTGTTAGGTTTGCCTATGACAAAGAGGGGTAGAGATTCAATCTTTGTTGTAGTTGATAGGTAGAGATTCAAGAAATGTAATAAAAATTTACTATAAGGTTCTTTTGACTCGGTAGTAGTTCTCTTTCTCCCGATGTCTCCATTTTCCTTTCTCGGCCCTTCTTTCCTCCTATGTCGTCGGCCGGTTTTCCTTTGGTGGTGCCACATCTGCCCGACGATGGCCGTGCGGCTGTGAGGAATGTTTCTCAAGGCCCGTCTTCTGCCCCTCTGACCTCTGTTGCCCCTCTTCCTTTGGATTCTAGCCATGGGCTTTTGGATCCTTCGATCTCTCGTCCTGTGGAAGCTAGCCTTGGGCTTTTGGAATCTGCGATCTCTCACTTTGTCCTGCCCTTGGATTGTTCGCCAGTCACTTCGACTTTGTCGGGTTTGCTTCAACCTATTTCTAGTCTTACCGATTGCGTTAATCCGGTCCTTGGTAGTTCGCATCAGGTGAGTTTGGGTGAGACCCTTCCTGGGTTTGCTTGTAATCGTACCGGGTCTCCCTTTGCTTATAAGAATGGTTCTAGTATAGGTGGCCAGTCTGGCTCTGTGATTGTTTCGGTTGATAAGTTGGGTGTGGCCGAAGGTAGTCAAGGGCTTGGTCTGCAACCAGTAGGTGGGTCTGGTAGTGTAGGGACTGGTCAGCCTGTTGATGGTGTTGTTTTGGCGCCCTCGGTTGGAGCTTGTGTGACTTTAAGTTAAACTAATTTAACATAGTTTTCATTTGTGACAATAAATATTATTAATCTTATTAATAATATATAAATAAATATAAAGTGAGCATATAATTAGACAATCTAATTATATTAGGTTTGCTACAGTTAATCGAGCTAGCACGGGGACCAAATGGACCTACGGTTCCGAGCTCCAATAATTCCGAAATATTAATTAAACTCTTAAATCAAATATTACGAATTATTAACTCCGTGTTATTTCACTAAAAAATCGAAGTTGAACTCCCGTTACCGTAGATGGATTAAGTAAACCGAACATTTTCGGTGTCCATCAATATATTCATTACATATGGATATAGCCCTTCACGAATATCTCATAAATAGAGCCGGGTCATAAGTCCGTTAAACCCCACTAAATATTTTGTCTCTTAAGCACCATTGATTCTATAATGAACAATTAATTCATAACAATTATGAATATAAAATACTTTCTATCCGTAATAGAAAAGTTGAGCGCTCAAATTGTTCAAGTCCATAATCAACTCTTAAATGAGATATGGTATGTTGTTGAGTTCTTCGCGGAATAGGTTCGTAATGAGTCCTTCGCGAAATTGGCTCCTCCAAGTTACAAATTGAGTTACAAAATGGACTTATCACAAAAGAAATGAACTTACAACACTTGAAAGAATATGACCTTATGGTCTTACATTTCAAATACTAAAAATAAGAGCTGGAAAAATTAACGATCAACGCAATACATTCATCACATGAATAAAAGTAAACATTCATAACATGAACATTAAAAATCATTCATCTCATGAATCTAATTGTGCCTACTCATCACAACATGCATATTAATAATTTATATCTAATATAAATTATTAAAACTTAAACTTAAAAAGAGAAAGGGTTAAGAGCACTTTTCAACCTTAAGCTCTCTGATACCAATTGTAGGAAATGACTTTCCTTAGCGCGGCGGAAGTTGCTTGTGGTGGCACTGGGTCCGGTATGGATCTTCAAAATTTTCCTTGCATTCTCTCTTTGTTGTAGTAGCCAAGATCAATCTTTTGGTGTCTAACACTTGGATCAACCACTCGATCTTCCGAACTATGACTCGAAACCAACAAACCGAAGTGTGGGCGGCACTCACAAAGATTAAACCTCTAAACTATTTAGAGATTTAAGATGTCACAATGGTGTTTGGCTTTAGGAATTTCACAACACTTGTGAATGCTATAACTCTCTCTATTTTCTCTCAAATCTTTTCTCACAACAATTGTGTGAATTAATGCAAAGTGTTAACCTTAGGAAGTGAGAGAAATGGTAGAGATTATATTCTCTTACACAAGCCAACTAACCTTGTCATTAAGAATCTAATGCTTTCCTGCAATGGCCAACACAAAAATGTGAATGCCATACCAAAGCATAAGAAATGTTAAGCTAAAGACAATGGTTGTCATTAAGCATTCAATGCTTTCTTTCAATGGCAAACACATAAATGTGGAGGCCATACCAAAACATAAAATGCATTAGCTAATTACAAAACTATTAGGTGTATCCAAGCCACCTAATAGACATAATTGCTTGGATGACATGGTAAGCCATATGGCCATCTATTAGATAAAATGAATTTCTTTGGTTAACGGATATTAAAAGAAATTTGTATTTATCTGAGTCCAGTCCTATATGATCTTATCATACAAGGTGCCTACATTCCCATGTCACTATATGAACGATCCCGGATCAAGGTCCTCATACAAGTATAGAATGTACCACAGCTATAGATATACCACAAACAAAGTACCCTATTTGTTTGCTCTCTATGTACTATTTAGATTACTAACTTCAGACTTAAATCCTCTTGTGCAACAAACATACACTAAGTCTAAAGGTACAAGAGTAATCAAGGTAAACAAGACAATTGGACAATATGCGATATAAATCAAACAACTTTGATAAAATGAATAATGCATTTATTATTATTATAAAAAACAATTCCGTTTACAATACACGAAGCTCTAGGACATAAATCCCAACAATCTCCCACTTGGACTAGAGCAAATGGGACATGTCATGTAATCCTAAACTATTTAGGTGACCTTCAAATACTTTAGCCGATAAGGTCTTTGTAAACGGATCAGCCAGGTTGTTTGCGGATGGAATTTGTGTGACAGCGACATCTCCTCTCTGCACTATCTCCCTGATGAGGTGATATTTCCTCTTAATATGCTTACCCCTCTTGTGGCTTCTTGGTTCTTTGGAGTTCGCCACCGCACCACTATTGTGGTTTATCCATATCTGGAACAACTTCCAGATCTTCCAAGAACTTACAGAGCCAGACTGCTTCCTTAGCTGCTTCACAAGCTGCTACATATTCACTTATTCAGCCTCCATGGTGGAGTCAGCAATACAAGATTGCTTAATGCTCCTCCATATTATAGCCCCACCACATAGGGTGCACACTGATCCATATGTTGATTTCCTAGAATCGACATCCGTCTAAAAATCAGAGTCAGTATATCCTCTCAGAATCATATCCTGACTTGTATATACAAGTATATAATTTCCCGTTCTCCGAAGATACTTGAGAATATGTTTCACTGCTACCCAATGATCTAATCCTGGGTTGGATTGAAATCTACTGACTACTCCCACTGTAAAACAGATGTCTGGTCTCGTGCATAACATAGCATACATAAGACTTCCAACTGCTGAAGCATATGGTATATGTCTCATCTCCTCAACTGCTTGAGGTGTCTTAGGAGACTGTTCCTTAGACAAATGAATTCCATGCATGAAAGGTAAATTACCTTTCTTGGAATTCTGCATACCAAATCGCACAAGAATCTTGTCGATATAGGTTGCTTGAGACATTGCTAACAGTCATTTCTTGCGATCCCGAATGATCTGGATCCCAAGTACATAACTTGCCTCTCCCAAATCTTTCATTTGGAATTGGTTAGCTAGCCAGATTTTCACGTCCGATAATATCTTTACATCATTCCCAATGAGTAAAATATCATCAATGTATAACATAAGGAAAACCACCTTCCCATCAATGATGCGCTTGTAGACACAAGGCTCATCGATGTTCTGCTGAAAGTTATAAGACTTGATCGTAGTATCAAACCTTATGTTCCAAGATTTAGATGCTTGCTTAAGTCCATAAATGGACCTTTGCAACTTGCAAACTTTTTGCTCTTGACCTTGGGTAATGAACCCCTCTGGTTGTACCATATAGATACTCTCATCAAGATTACCATTCAAGAATGCAATCTTGACATCCATTTTCCAAATCTCATAGTCATAATATGTGGCAATGGAAAGAAGAATCCTGATGGATTTAAGCATGGCTACAGGCGAGAAAGTTTCTTCATAGTCAACTCCTTATTTTTGGGTATAACCCTTTGCCACTAGCCTAGCCTTGAAATTCTGTACTTTCCCATCTATTCCTCTTTTTCTCTTGTAGATCCACTTGCAACCTATGGGTTTTACTCCATTAGGTTGGTCTACAAGTTCCCAGACTGAGTTAGAGTACATAGACTCCATCTCGAGGTTCATGGCTTTGAGCCATTCCTCTTTATCAGTATCTTCCATTGCACTATGATAGGTCAATGGATCATCTATACCATCACAAGATGCAACAACTTGCACCTCACCATTTCCTAGATAGCGTTCAGGTTGTCTTACAACGTTTAGGTGGTATGGTATCCTGATAAACTTGCATCTGACTTTCAGATGTAGAAGATGTTATGTCTTTGTCAACATTTGACAATGGTGTACTGGTCGTACCAGCAAGTAACTCCTCAAGTAACACTTTACTTCGAGGCTTGAACTCTCTCATATAGTCCTCCTCAAGAAATGTAGCATTTGTCGACACAAATACTTTATTATCTTTTGGACTATAAAAGAACCCACCCATAGTTTCCTTAGGATAGCCTACAAATAGGCACACCTGTGAACGTGGTTCCAACTTAGTAGTCTTGTTCTTTAGCACATGTGTCGGACACCCCCATATGCGAAAATGTCGCAAACTAGCTTTACGACCATTCCACAACTCTAAGGGAGTCTTAGAAACAGACTTAGAAGGAACTACATTCAGGATATACATTGCAGTTTGCAATGCATACTCCAGAATGAACTAGGTAGAGTGTTATAACTAAACATTGATCTTATCATGTTTAGTAGGGTTCGATTTCTCCTTTCTGCAACACCATTTTGTTGTGGTGTTCCAGGTGCTGTGAGCTGTGAAACAATTCCATGCTCAACTAAGAATTCCTCGAAATCTCTATCAAGGTATTCTCCTCCACGATCTGATCGTAGAATTTTGATGCTTTTACCTAACTGGTTCTTAACCTCAGCACGATACTCTTTGAACTTTTCAAATGTATCTGACTTGTGCTGCATTAGGTAAACATACCCATATCTGAAATAATCGTCAATGAAAGTGACGAAGTATTCAAAACCACCTCGGGCTTTTACATTTATCGGTCTGCAAACATCCGAATCTATTAGCTCAAGAGTTTCTTTGGCTCTTATCCCTTTTCTAGTAAAAGGTCTCTTGGTCATTTTGCCTTCTAGACAGGATTCGTAGACAGGTAAAGTACCAAGTTTTAACTGATTTAAAACTCCGTTTTTAATTAGTCTATCTATCCGGTCAAGATTAATGTGACCAAGTCTAAGGTGCCATAAATAGGTATCATCATGAAAAATCTTTTGCCGTTTAGTTTTAGATATTTCAATCTTAAACATTTCAGTATTAAGCAGTGATTCATGCATTAACGGCCTTAATACATATAGATTATTTTCAGAGTTTCCCGTGCACCATTTCTACTAATAATAACTGACTTATTATTAAACGTTGTATCTTGTTTGTTTATTTACAGCTTTCAGTAATTAATTTCCTCTTTCGCACTTTCTTTTCTTTACTTTTCAGTTTTTACTTTCCACAATTTACTTTTACACACAGTACTTTTCTTTCTTTAATTTTTAGTTTTACTTTTCAGTAATGAGGAGGTAACTCCCCTTTGCTGGGGTAAAAGGTAAAACTTTTTATTAAAATTCAAATTTGAAACTCCCACTGCTCTTGCTGAAACAGCATCCACTGTCCCAACTCTCATGGTAAAGCTACCTTCAGTAAGGTCCATCCATGGGTCAAGTAGCTGCAAAGAACAACAAACATGGTTAGTGGCACCAGAATCAACAATCCATATGGATTTATCATCCTCCACCAAAAGAGACTCAATGACAAGTAAATCATATTTACCTGTATTCTTCTTCTCTTTAAGCTCTGCAAGGTATTTTGGACAATTCCTTTTCCAATGCCCTTGTTGTTCACAATGGAAAAATTTTCCTTTGGCTTTGGTTCATTTGGAGCTTTTATTGTTCTTCTTTTTCATTGGTTTTACCTTTGCCTTCCAATTGCATTTCTTCTTCTTCTTTGCAGATTTAGAAGATTCGGCAACATTTGCCTCGGCATTGGGCCTACGAGGACCGTTCATAACGGACTCGTAATTGGTGAGCTCATTCAGCAGTTCAGTCAATGTGAAAGTCAACTTGTTCATATAACAGTTGCTCTTAAACTGCAGGAAACTCTTCGGAAGGGTTTCCATGATCATTGTCACCTGGCTTTGCATATTAATACGTGCACCATGGGTTTCATCCATATTAAGATGAGCCATCATCCTTAACACATGGTCTCGGACTGATGTGCCTTCCTTCATTCTAGCGTCAATACAAAGGCAATTGCCTCATGTTGTTGCCGGTCTGAAGGCCGCCCAAACATGTTCTGTAATGACTGCATAATCATTGATGCTGTCGTCATAGGCTCATGCTGTGCAGTAAGAACCTCAGACATGGATGCTTTCAAATAGCTATGGGCTTTCTCATCGGCTTTAATCCAATTATTATAGGCATTACGTGCAGCTCTGCCAGCATTAGGTGCTGGCTCAGGAGAACATTCCTCCATTAGGATAAATTTAAGGTCTTCACAGACCAAGATAGCATTCATGTCACTTTTCCATTTAACATAATTATCCCCGGTTAATTTTTCTTGTTGTTTGATAATGGAGATTATTGCAGATGCCATGGCTGAAAAAATAATAAACGCGCATTCAATATTCATTCGTCGCATATTAAAATTGTCAAACATTTAGGCATAAAATTAAACATGATGCATGATCAATGTATAATGAATTATAAACCTAAAAGAATTACCATGCCACAGTTATCTATCATCCCACAAATAAGTGCCGCCGTAGGATAGGTCAAGTATTCGCATGATAGATTGAGACATTCTCAATTGATTAATATATCTGAAATAACTCTTATTCCTATATTAATCAACTACCTTTATTTTGATCAAGTATTTCGATCAAGGAAGCTTTGATTAACAACTTAATCATTCCTTTGTGAGTGTGACCCATTATTTCGGAACCCTTGGACTTAACTAGTGAAGTGCCGTTGTAGGGTAGGTCAAATCACCAGATACATCTAGAGTCTCTATCTTTTCGGAATCCAAACCTGATATTGACCCAAAAAGGACACCATCCATAGGGGGACGAAAGCAAAGCCGTCCCGATGCGCCTATTGAATTTCACGTTTCTGGATAACAATGGAGATCGCGGGATATATTGTGGTATACCCCTCTCCCACTCACTATTAAAAAAATTAAGGTTTCTATCTCACTAGTATTTTATGAATCTTAGATTATGCTCGGCTAAAGTCATAACCTTAATTAATACTAGTTGATGATATATTGATCTAACCAATTTTAACTTTTAAAATTTTATTCACTAATCCCGATTAGTCTCTACTAACCAATTAACTTAATTAAACTAATTTAGTCAAGTTTTCTTAAGTGATCTAATCAATTTTAACTTTTAAAAAATTAGTTCACTTATAGGTATTAAAATTTTAGAATTCAACTAATGGACTATATGTCATCAAACCATTTAATAGATTAAAAATACGTTATTTACTCCAAAGGTACGTGGAATTGTATCCCGAGTGCAAACCAAATTACCGTCCATTTGGAAGCGGCTATGGAATTTATATCCGGGTTTCCATCCGATATACCAAGGAAAATAATGTACTCATAATGTCCATTTGTTCTTAAACTTGAATTCGTAATTTTTAAACCTTTAAACTAATTAATCTTATTAATTCGTTAACATGCATCTTATATTCTAATTTAACTTTTAAATTTACATAAAATCATATTTTATGACTTGAATATCATGCATGTCTACATGTTATGGCATGTGAAAATGCAAGAGTATGCACCCTAGGCTATATGACATGTTAATAAACAATTTAAAACACATATATATGCCAAGTTCTGGGCTGAAAATGTTCGTGTAGCGTTCTTTGGGCGTTCGAACGTTTCCAGGCAGTAGCCAAACGTTCGAGTTGCGTTTGACTGACGTTCGAACTCTATCGGTCTGGTGTTCGAACACTAGAACTTCATTTACTCTGTTCCGGAGCTTCCGGACTCCGTTTTGGTCCCCGTTTTTTTTCTACAGACTCATAACGGAATGAAGTTTCACATGCATACATAAATTGGGTTAACCGGGCTCTTATTTGTTTTTTAAAAAATACTAATCTAATTAGTACAATAAATCCAAGGCATCCATTGGTCTTCAAATCTTGCTCCATGGTATGTTGTTGAGTTCTTCGCGGAATAGGTTCGTAATGAGTCCTTCGCGACATCGGCTCCTCCAAGTTACAAATTGAGTTACAAAATGGACTTATCACAAAAGAAATGAACTTACAACACTTGAAAGAATATGACCTCATGGTCTTACATTTCCAATAATAAAAATAAGAGCCAGAAAAATTAACGATCAACACAATACATTCATCACATGAATCAAAGTAAACATTCATCACATGAACATTAAAAACCATTCATCTCATGAATCTCTAATTGTGCCTACTCATCACAACATGCATATTAATAATTTATATCTAATATAAATTATTAAAACTTAAACTTAAAAAGAGAAAGGGTTAAGAACACTTTTCAACCTTAAGCTCTATGATACCAACTGTAGGAAATGACTTTCCTTAGCGCGGCGGAAGTTGCTTGTGGTGGCACCGCGTCCGGTATGGATCTTCAAAATTTTCTTTGCCTTCTCTCTTTGTTGTAGTAGCCAAGATCAATCCTTTGGTGTCCAACACTTGGATCAACCACTCGATCTTCCGAACTATGACTCGAAACCAACAAACTGAAGTGTGGGCTTCACTGTGGACAACAGGACCTGGGCGACGCCGTTTCTAGGCTCGCGGCACTAGTTGGGAAATACTAAATAATATGGAGTCGCCACCCGGTGTGAACCGGGACAAAGATTTAAGGCCGCACTCACCCCTCGCAAGGGAAGACCTCAAACCATTGGGTTCGGAATGGTCCCTTACTTATGTCACTTGTAATGAAAGGATTTATGTAATAATTTGATCAAGCTTAAGTAACACTTATTTCCAAGAGTATCATGCTTCTAAATTTTCATATGCAAAATAAAACTTATGTACACATTTCATATATATCTTACATTTAAACTTGCATGCTTAACATATATCAAAATAGCAACAAACATACAACTTCATTTGCATATTACATTTAGGAAAACACAAGCACCAATATTAACCATACAAGCACACATATGGGCACTTTTCCAAGTGGTACGTGGAGTTGTGTCCCAAGTACAGACCGCACTACCGTCCATTCGGAATCGGCTACGGAATTTACGTCTGGGTTTCCATCCGATATACCGCAAGAAATAATACTCAAATGTTATCACGGCATAAGCATATGGATTGTAATACATTAATATATTTGTATTCATACATGTGGGGATAGCTACTAGGAAAACTATGCATGAAATCTAATGAAGAGGACTCAGTTCAGTGGGTGCGCGTTCGTGTAGCGTTCGTAAACGCGTTCGAACGGTAAACAGAAGGTTCGCGTTCGTATGGCGTTTGATAACGCGTTCGAACTGAAATGAAACAGAATGCTCCCGTTCGTATGGCGTTTGTTAACGCGTTCGAACGGAAATGAAACAGAATACTCACGTTCGTGTAGCGTTTGTGAATGCGTTCGAACAGAAATGAAACAGAATACTCATGTTCGTGGGGCGTTTGTTAACGCGTTCGAACGGAAATGAAACAGAATGCTCTCGTTCGTATGGCGTTTGTTAACGCGTTCGAACGGAAATGAAACAGAATGCTCACGTTCGTGTGGCGTTTGTGAACGCATTCGAACATAAGTAAGGCCTGATGCATGCCAAGGCAAAATACATGCGCGTTCGAGTTGC
Organism: Zanthoxylum bungeanum; assembly: GCA_019454045.1. Lineage (NCBI taxonomy): Eukaryota > Viridiplantae > Streptophyta > Magnoliopsida > Sapindales > Rutaceae > Zanthoxylum > Zanthoxylum bungeanum. Next base: position 4,824 of record SKCR01053725.1, on the reverse strand, counting down.
GTTCGTAAACGCGTTCGAACGGGAATAGACCTGATGCATGAAATGGGACGCAATACATAAACGACAAAATAAAGGGGGCGCGGCGAAGTACTACCGTAAAGGTGGCCTTTTGGGGCTCTTGATCTCTCAAAGAGAGGACCTTTAGACCAACATACTAAGCCCATGCGCTCGACTGAATCATGCATACATAGAATGAAAAGCAATAATATTAAACATAGTGTGCCCGATTGAACGTATCTTGTATCCAACCGAACACACATCAACCGGCGCGGCAAAGCCTCGTGGTAAAGGGCTTTAGCCCCTCCCCATAGGGGATCTCACATCGCACTTACTAAGCCCATGCGCTCGGTTGAATCATGCATACGAAGATAAAGACAATCATATCAAACCAAGTATGTCCGATTGAACGTATTTCGCATTCAACCGAACACACATCAATCGGTGCGGCAGAGCATCGTGGTGAAGGATTTTAACCCTCCAATTAGGGAACCTTTCATCGCACTTACTAAGCCCATGCACTCGATCGTATCATGCGGGAATAGACAACATGCAGAATTTAAATAACAAGAATTAAATAAACCAAAACAACACAAAACAAGAGAAGGTGCCTTTACTCAAGTGGTACGTGGAGTTGTGTCCCAAGTACAGACCGCACTACCGTCCATTCGGATTCGGCTACGGAATTTACGTCTGGGTTTCCATCCTATATACCACAAGAGACGACACTCTTCCATTTCATTCAAGCCACAACATGCATCCATAAACGACTCTCATGCGAATAAAATTCAATAACAAAAGAAACGGATAGAAACTAATGAAAAAGTGCCCTCAGGTCTAACCTTTTAAGTCGTCTCTCGGACTCGCGTTTCACGAAGATCGGAAGGGGTAAAGCTTCGCAACTCTTCCGGTTCACTGGTTCACTGCTCTCGTTCATTGTCTTACTGTTTTGGGTCGTCGTCCTCCGTCTTTTGCTGCTGTTTTGACTCCGATTCGCTGCCGCTGCTACTGTTTTGCTGCTGTATTTTAGTTACTGTTTTTGGGATGTTTTGGCTACTATTTTGGGTGTTATTTTCGGTGGTGTTATGGTGTGGTTCGGGGGCTGTTTTATTTGTGTGTTTAGGGCTGCTTGGGATGTGTTTTTCGGTGAGGTGAGGGGGGCTGTTCGGGATATGTTTTGGTCAAGGCGATGGGGGTTCTTTGGTTTGTGATCTTTTTGTTATTGAGAGTGAGGGAGAGTTGTCTCTATGAGCTAGCCATGAGAAGGTTGGTGAATGGTTTTTTTTATAGGCAAAGGGTTAGGCTTGACAAGGAAAGGGATTTGATTGGCTTGGATAAGGGAAGTCAAAGATTGAGGGGGGACAAATCTTGGCTAGATAGGGAAGGTTGAATATTTAGTTTATATTGATTAGGCATACAATATTTTAAGTTTGGGAATAATATATTGGTTGATTGATTTTAACTTGGTATGATTATATTTGATTGGTTTAGATTAGGCATTTAGTTTGTTGATTGATTTTAATTAGCCATGCAATTTCTTTAATTTGTGTAAGTATTTTATTTAATTTGGTATATGATTTTTTAGATTTGTTTTGATTTCACCATGTGTTAAATATGTGTTTTAAGTGGGCTTGGGCGTGTGGGCCAAGGTTTGGGCGAATTGGGCTTAATGTGAGGCTAGCAGCAAAACCAGAATTACCGACACCGTTCGAACGCTTACTCGAACGCGGCACCAACGTCCGTAATCTGCCTGACGTTCGAACGTATACACGAACGTAGCACCAACGAAAACAGTGAACCTTGTTTATTCTGAATTCCCCCTTCCGATGTCCGTTTTCCGTGACCTCCGTGACTTAAAAGGTAGTGTCTCCAAAATGAGACTCATCATAGGGACTTATGTGTAAAAATGCAGTGCCTACAGTCGCCCCCACTTTGATGGGACTTGTGCAGTGTGTGACAGTGACAATCCTATCAAAGTACATGCAATGCATTTTCACTTACTTGGCTCGCCAGCTGCCACTTGACTTACCATGTGTTGAGTTGAGTTGATTTGGATGGTGAGGTGCTGCGACCCCTGGTTCATTCTCGAACCACGCTGTGATGTGGTCCATTCTCGAACTGTGCTTCCATTCTTGGAGTGCCATTCCCGGCTTGTTCATTCTCGAACTGTGTTGAGATGAGGCTTTATTCCTCTAGGCTTTCTTCCTTCAATTGTGTTGAATGTGGGCTTTATTCCCGTACTGAGCTGAATGCAGGCTTTTTTTCCTGAACTGAACTGAATGTGGGCTTTATTCCCGAGTTTGCTGGACGTAGGCTTCCTTCCTGAATTGTATTGAATGTGGGCTTTATTCCCGAACTGCACTGAGTGTGGGCTTTGTTCCCGAACTGTACTGACATGAGGCTTTCTTCCCCTTGAGCTTTGTTCTCAAACTATACTGATATGAGGCTTTCTTCCCCTTGAGCTTTGTTCTTGAACTGTATTGAATGCGGGCTTTCTTCCTGAACTGAACTGAATGTAGGCTTTGTTCCCGAACTGTACTGACATGAGGCTTTCTTCCCCTTGAGCTTTGTTCTCAAACTATACTGATATGAGGCTTTCTTCCCCTTGAGCTTTGTTCTCAAACTATACTGATATGAGGCTTTCTTCCCCTTGAGCTTTGTTCTCAAACTATACCGATATGAGGCTTTCTTCCCCTTGAGCTTTGTTCTCAAACTATACTGACATGAGGCTTTCTTCCCCTTGAGCTTTGTTCTCGAACTATACTGACATGAGGCTTTGTTCCTGGATTGTACCGAATGTAGGCTTTATTCCCGAGCTGAACCAAATATAGGCTTTCTTCCTGAACTGATATGGGCCTCGCCTTCGATCTGATACTGATATGGGCCTCGCCCCCAAACTGATATGGGCCTCGCCCCCGAGCTGACATGGGCCTCGCCCCCAAGCTAAAGATGATGTGGGCCTCGGCCCTGAACTGATACTGATGTGGGCCTCGCCCTCAAACTGATATTGATATGGGCCTCGCCCCTATGTTGATATTGATATGGGCCTCGCCCCCATGCTGATACTGATGCTAATATTGATGCTTCTGACTGGCTTTCATTTGCCGCTTTCTCTCTTTCTTCTTCAAAACCTATGAACACAAAACAAACACAAAACACAAAAAGGAATGCAAAATATGTTACGTGTATGCATGCATGCGTGAATGAGTTTCCTATCTCGTTGGGTTAGGTCTTCCGTCGATTCCATTGATGACCATTCTCCTCTTAGGGAAAGTACCATTTCCACCTGTCTACCCTGATTTGTTCCAGGAACCCGTTTCTTTCCAAGTCTAACAGTCCCACTGTCTCCATTTCCCAATTCCTGAATGGCTAACTTATCTTTTCTGCTTGCTTCTTTTGAGGATTCCCTACGCTCTGAGCATCACATTACCAAGATTGAACACACTCATGTTGCAAGTTTGAAAGTAATAGTTTTAGGCAGATAAATGAAATGATCGCCTTTATTATTGTTGAGGAAACGTTCGAACAGGTAAACAAAATCAATGTCTTTATTAAAAGTGCAAGATAAACTAGGAGAAACAACAGTGCCCTCTTCTTCAGCCCATGGTTCTTCACCATTGTTATCCCTTATTCCTATGAAGCTGAGTGGTTGAGAGTTTGGAGGACAAGGGTTTCGGGTAGGCCAGAGTTGATCATGTAGGCACTGGGTTGTTCTTTCTCTGAGTCGGGTATTGTATGGGCATCGATGAGGTTTTGGATTTCATGTCTGAGGCGGGCGCAGTTGTCGGTGTCATGGCCTTTTTCTTGGTGGAAATGACAGTATAAGTTTAAGTTCATGTGAGGTGGCACAGGATTCGGAATGGGCCTAGGTTCCAAAGGTTTTAAGAGTCCTTGCGCCTTCAGCTTTTCGAATACCTTTGAAAGAGGCTTACCAAGGTTAGAAAATCGTCTGTTCTTAATGGCAGTGACCTCAGTAGTAGCAGGCATAGTCCCTGAATGTCCCCCAATATTCCTTCTGTTCTGTCCATAAAACTTTATGTTCTCGGCTTCCTCCTCCTCAATATCCATAACTGTCTCCCTCAGCTGTCGAAAATCAGTAATCATCGAAGTCATTCTCCTCAGTTTCCCATAAATAGAGGGCTTGGTGCCCTTGATGATCATTTTGATCTGGTCATTTTCTGAGGGCCGGGTCTGCATCTTCAGAAGCTGGCTCCTCCAGCGGTCCACATATTCCTTGAAATTTTCCTCCGGCTTCTGCTTGATATTTTCTAAGTCACGAAGTGACAAGTCAATCTCCAGGTCCGTGACATATTGTTTTAAGAAAGCATCAGCTAGCTCCCTCCAATCTTCCTTAACCTGTTTGTCCAGGTTATGGTACCATACTACGGGTGCCCCCTCGAGTGACATTCCAAACATTTTCTGTACCTGACGCTGAGATAAGCCAACTGAACTCATGACTGATACAAACTGTCGGAGATGCACCCTCGGATCCCCATTCCCGTTGAACTTAGCCATATCCGGCATCTTGAACTGTACTGGCAACTGTTCCTCAAAAGTCAATGTGTCATAATCCAGCAAATCCTCATTCTTACCCCTCATCTTGCGGGTAACCGACTCAACCTGATCCCGAAGTTTCTGTAACTCTGCCTGAGACCCAGATACTCTGCCCGCTGCATACTCTGCCATATCATCAAAAGTGGGGCTATCATCCCCCAATCTGTTCGGAGGTTCCTCTGGTCTTGCATCCCCAGAACTACCTCCAGCACGAGACCCGGCTATACCAGCCACAGCAGTAGTCAAAGCCTGCAACTGTTAAGTGACTTTGGC
>SKCR01053724.1:0-29904 GCA_019454045.1 Zanthoxylum bungeanum | reverse complement strand
ACAGATCAGTGGCATTTACACTTTCACCAAGTAAATAGTGTTACAGGCACTTTGCCTAATAAACTAGATTCGTAGACTTTATTTGAATAGAATCAAATTGTCCTAGTATTCGCTCTTCAAAAGTGTGGATATACGAGTCTTGTTTATTTGTGTCCTAGACAATAATGCCACATTTAAGTTTCATCTGATCAAATCAGTTTCAGTTATTTGTTTGTCATGTTATATGTTTGAGATTTATTTATATTCAAAATATAAATACTTTTATTCACATCTATTGTGTTTATCTCAATATCTTCTTTATAAAATAAAACACTTTAGTGTTCTATAATATAAAGGTACATCCGCAACGGATTAAACCCTGATATAGAGATAATGTATCTAGTCAAACTAGTTACATTCAAACAGTTTCCTAATTTAAGTACACACCCGAAGGGTAGTCCCTAAACATAGGTATCTACGGTTAAAACAGTGACTTTCGTCCCGTTCTCAATTCGCAGATTGATCTCAACTGAAGTCAGTATCCTGCTCATAGCAGATTCTGCACACCAGTACATATTTATGTACCACAATCAGTATCTAAAATCCAATTTTAATACTGGTAGTGAACATGTTTATGACAAACATATTTGAAGTTGGAGCCTTGCTCGTCTTCAATTCCTTCATGTCTACCTTGTCCATACGGCAGTCACGCTTCTGTGTCCCCGTTTGCCACATTTTAGGTAGACATTTTTAGGATTTGTCCTTTTATCTTCCCAGAAGATTATAATGATTTTACATTTGCCCTTTACCACACTCCAGAGGGCTTTGGCCTAGCCTTGGCCTTCTAGGATGATAAAGTAAGGTGCGACTTGCGCTACTTGCCTTATTGCAAACTTTGGCTTTGACTCCTTGAGTATAGCCATTAACTCTCCAAGAGTTTACTATTGCAATTTAGTACTTCAAAGATCTAAAAATAGATCTATGAAGATCCTTCAATTTCAATATCATACTATAAGGATCTAATCCTTAGTTCTGATTAAGAAATTAAGGAGTCTATTTGGCAAGCTTAACGGATTAAGCACTAAAGTTATCATCACATAAATCTACCAAAGATTATGTTATACTATTTGCTTAACTCCGGGCTTAGGCCTAATATGTTATTTTATCAAATAAAGTAACTTATTAGTTTACCAGGACCATCCTGATATTTTATTCTCAATTTGAAAATTAAAGTCGTTTAAAAACATTTTTCACCCAGGATTATGTTTTAAACACTAATCTTTTAATTTATCTTGATTCTAATAGTCCAACTATTTAATCAACGATTTCAGGTACTATTTATTATAATGATTACTATAGTCCAACTATATAATCAACTATAATTTAATAGATTAAAATCAATTATATTGATTACTATAATCCAATTATAAAATCAACTACAATTAAATTGTTAATTCAAATATATTGATTACTATAATCCAATTATATAATCAACTATAAATGAAATAGTTTGAATACAGTACAACTGTTTTAATAAAACAACAATTAAATATTAGTTCAATTAATATATTAATTTATTTGACGAATAATTTGATATGAGCGCGTATGGCAAGTAACTAAACGAGTAATGCAAATTTATTACTTTCCTCCCACTATTTTTCGGCGAGCCTCTAACCCTCTGTTGAGTACTCGGGAAACCTTGTTTCCTAGTGGGCTAGGATCCCGTTAATGTCACACAATCTTGACTTTGGCCAACAAATTGTAAGATAATTAACTAGGTAGATCTCTAAGATCAATTGGATCCCATCCAATTCCTAGATCCAGTAGGGGGACATCCAAGTCCGAAATATATATCTTATATATGCCAATATATCCAATATATTGCCTAACCTTTTTCCTCTGAATCAACTAAGCCTTGGCTTTGGTACAACAAACTTAGTGATCCCAGTTAAACGTAACCCATTGACCATGGAAAGCTTCGTAATCAATGTCGATGGACGAGAATTGGTCTTGACTTTGGCCAACAAACCATAACTTGGACAAGACACTGATATGGAACAAAGCTCTCGTGATTCAAACACATTCTCGACGGACAAAGGCCTTGACTTTGGCCAACAAACCAATGCCAGTCTCGGATCTTGAGTAAGAATCACTCAATGGAAGGAAAAACGCTTAATATTATGTGAGGGTTTTTCGCGTGCAAATTGGAAACCAATTTAATTATCTTTGTTAAGGTCTCATCATCATACACCCTTAAACATGCATTCTAAACAAATAATAAGGCGCGTAAATAAAATAATAATGATATGCGGATCGATACTTAACACATTGATCCTAGATCAAATCTCTCTATTTCCTCTCTCTCGCTAGCACAAGTATTTACTTCTACCCGTTACATAACACTTCTAAAGAAACCTCATTTACATTGAGGGGAATAGGTGAGAAGAGGTAATAGGCTGGACATGCAGGTCCAATTAAAAAATTCTAAATTTATTACAACAATTTCCAAAATTGCCCCACCCATCTAATATCCATCCGATATACATTATTCATGCATCGCAACCATGTATTCACACAAGCATGTTATCAATCAATCTAATCCAATTAATTAATCTGATAATTGATGACCATCCAATGTTCAAACAATGATTTGATTTTGCGCGAGTCAAACTCGTTTTGCGAATAAGTACTCAAAGTACGAATTCTTGAATTAAATTAAACTACAACATTAAATCCAATTTAATATGTATTTAATACTAATTTGCTTATTTAATTCCAAATTAAATACTACACTTTATTAACGAACCTTTACGACTTAAATTCAAAATTTAATCGCTACGGGTCTCAAAGCCCGATTAACATCCAATGTTTATTTAATTAAAGTCCAATGGGCTTTTAATTAATTTTTGAAGGCAAAGACTTTTGGTCAACTTTGGGTCTAACCCAAAGACTAAAGTCCATTTAAAGGAATCACCCTTATAAGCCTAGAAATCAATTTAGGCCCAATTAAAATAATTAAGGTCCATCAGTCATAATTGGACTTTATGGATGTGGTTTTGGGCCCAATTGGATCCAACCAATTTGCCTAAACCAATCTTGGTACAACCAAGCCCAATAAGCCCAATAACAACTTTTCAAGCCCAAATCCAATTTAAGCCCATTTAATTAAACTACAAAAATTCCAAATTTCATATTAATTAAACAAAGTGTATTGCCATAATTAATCACCCAAATTAACATTTCCAAAATCAATTAGCCTAATTAATTATGCTTATTAACAACAATTAATGTCCAACACAATTGATCAAAAATCAAACCCATTTTCCATGCTACATGTCTCGGCAATTATGGGTTTTTAATGGGCCGTAGTATTTGGGTTTGACCCATATTGTTGCATACTCAATCATCCAATTTCATCAAATCATGCTCAAATACATTTTACCCAATTTTAACCCTAAATTCAAGTTTCATGCTTTTACTCGCTCTGATACCATTGTTGGGAAAACTCTAAGTCTAGAGGATCAATTCAAGCATAGAAACATACATGTGAATACACGAGGAAGTTGCGGAATACTTACATCGAGCGGTTGAGCGATGCGACGAAGAACAAAAATCTTTAATCTCCCTCATAGAGTTCGGCAGTGGCAGTTTTGGTGACCTCCATTTTCGGCTTTTGCATGATCCATCAAGCTCCAAGCTTTGTTTGATGATTCCAAGCTCACAAGTGGGATTCCCTATCACCTTTGTATGTCTCCATTGTGTGCTAGCACTCTTGATTTTGCAACAGAATTATGACTTTGCTTCTTCCTTGCTCACGGTTTTTACAGAACTAGTGAAGAGAAGAAAAAGGCCTCTAAGGCCGAGAGAGAGAGATGAAGTGAGGAAGAGAGAGTGGTGGTAGGTTGTTAAAAATTGGTAAATGAAATTATAAAAATCAAATACACAAATTTTGCTAACAAAAGTCAAAGCATTAATGCTTGCAACCACTACATCAATCAATCAATCAAATTGTCACATCACTCAAAGTGACATGTGATTTGATGCTTGATGTGACTTGCGGGCCGCACTCAAATTCGAAACGCGAGTGCCCTCGCAAACACTCCCGGGCTCGGGTTCGCTTATTCCGAATTAACGAATTTTTCGTTGCGACGTAATTAAATAATTATGCCTAGCAAAATCACTATTCTCGTCGCTAACGAATTAATTCTAAATTAACTCGTTTGCCCGAATTAAAATCTAATTTTAATTCCGCGTCGAAATCCAATTTCGTATAATATATCGAATATATTATTTTATCGATTAATTCCAAATTAATCATTTTTCTCTCTTTAATTAATATTTTATCCCAGATAAAATATCTCCGTAATTAATCCCAGATTAATATTTCTCTCTCATCTAATTAATTCCAGATTAATAAAGTGCGAGTCATACGTCATCGGTGAATCTTCGGGAATGACCCATGAGATCCCCGGATATGTTGGCAGTAAATCTGGTCGTCGGACTATCGGAACACGTAAGTACCTAGTACTACGTTTGTACCGATTTACAAGACAAGGTTGGCTTCTAGCAAAGCACCATGCCTACCCAATTCTCCAGAAATATCCTTACAGGAATATGTGATCTATATCAGGCGTAGTATACGTAGTATTGAGTATTTCGATCCAGCATCGGATGTCACATGCTAGGTCTGGGGCTGGAAATGTGTCTGCCCCGTACGAAGCACATATCGAATCTCTGGTAACTGGTCTCTATAATCGGATAAACATGACCTACTCATTTTATCCCGATAGCTGCAGCATATAAGAGAACCAGTCTCGTATCCTACGTGACCATCATCTCCACTATGACTGGAGTGATACTTCCGTCTTGACATCACACCCAACACACTATGATTCTCAATATACCCAGTAGAGGAGTACACAGAAACTGTTAAAACCCTGGACGACCTAAAACCAAAGTATATTGATTATCGCAAGTATTAGCGGTGCAAGTCTCAGGTTAAGACCAAATACACCTACCTTGATTTCGGACTTCCATAGACACATAGTCATACTACCAATGGAATTCCGAGGGGTCTATCCAGAGCGAAGCAGTTTTCCGTACTATCGGTAAAACACAACCTCCTACTACACTTGCATGAGTATCATATACCCAAATATATGAGAATTATGCCGTTATGCCCTCACAACGCGCACAAGTGTAATACTAGTCTTTTACGCATTATCGATGTCCAATCTCGATAATACTCTGACTAGGGATATTTAATGATTAAACCTTCGTGGATTGATACTGTCTCATATTGTCTCAATCCAGGAACTAATCAAAAGGACCTCCTATCATTTATACATCTTGGTGATCTAATCACAAATGATAAGAGAGCAATTTCCTTTGTCACATAGTTAATTTGTACAACAACACCATGATCTGTACAAATAGTGACGCTATGGGTCATAATTGTCCAACAAAATAAATTGTGATATTTGGAATATTAGAATTTAATTAATTAGGCTTAATTTGGAATTGGGCTAAAATTGTTATATTTGGGCCTTATGGGCTTGGTTGGGCCAAGTTGGTTTAGGACAATTGGATTGGACCCAAATTGGGCCTAAAACCATTCCATTAAGTCCAAATATAATTAATGGGCCTTTTAAATTTAATTGGGCCTAATGAGCCGAAATTAATTTTATGGCAAATATGGTGATTCCTTTATTGGGCCTTGGCATTTGGGTTTGACCCATATTGGCCAGAGCCCATACCTTATGAAATTAATTAAAAGCCCATTGGACTTTAATTAAATTGATATTGGATGTTAATTGGGCTTTGAGACCCATTAAGATTAGATTTAGAATCTAAATCGTAAAGGCACATTAAAAGTGTAATTATTTAATTTAGAATTAAATAAAATTAGTATTGAATACAAATTAAATTGGATTTAAAATTATAGTTTGATATAATTAAAGAATACGCACTTTGAGTACTTATTCTTAAAACGAGTTGGACTCGCGCAAATCAAATCGTTGTTTGAACATTGGATGATCACTTAATTCAAAGATTAATTAATTGGATTAGATTGATAGAATAACATGCTTTGTGTCAATACATGGATGTATTGTATGAATGATGTATATCAGATGGATTTTAGATGGGTGAGGGTAATTTTGGAAATTATTGTAATAAATTTAGAATTTATTAAATTGGAAGTGCGAGTCCAGCCTTTATCTCTTGACTCTTTGTAATTCTCTTCTCACCAATTCCCCTCAATGTAATGAGGTTTCTGTATTGTATTATGCAATTGGTAGAAGTTAGAATAGTGCTAGCCGGGGAGAGGAAATGGAGTAATTTGTTCTAGGAACAATTTGTGAGATATCCATCCGCATATCATTATTATTTTATTTATCGTGCCTTATTATGCTTTTAGAATGCATGTTTAAGGGTGTATGATGAGACCTAATCAAAGATAATAAATTGGTTGCCAATTTACGCAAAAACCCTCAAACAAAATATATCAGCGTTTTCCTTCCATTGAATGGTTCTTTCTCAAGATCCAAGATTGGCATTGGTTTTTTGGATAAAGTCAAGATCAATATCCTTCGCGGATGTGTTTGAACCATGAAAGCTTTGTTCTATATCGCATGTCTTGGGCAAGTTGTGATTTGTTGGCCAAAGTCAAGTCACTTCTTGTTCATCGACATGGATTACGAAGTTTTCCAAAGTCAATGGGTCCCGCTTAACTGGAATCATTAAGCTTGTTGAGCCAAATCCAAGGCTTAGTTGATTCAGAGGAAAAGGTTAGGAAAATATATTGGATATATTGGCATATATATTGTATATATGTTTCGGACTTGGAGGTCCACCTACCGGATCTAGGAATTAGATGAGATCCAATTGATCTTAGAGATATACCAAGTTAAATATCATACACCTTGTTGGCCAGAGTCAAGGTTATGTGTTATTTAACGGGATCCTAGCCCACTAGGAAACGAGTACTCAAAAGAGGGTTAGAGGCTCGCCGAAAAATAGTGGGATGCTAGTATTGAATTTGCAATTTCGTTTAAATACTTGCCAAATACGCGTTTTCAAATTATTTCGTCACTTTAAATATTTATTAGTTGGACTAATATTCTATTATTTTTCTTGTAACAGTTGGACTGTACCCAAAAATCATTAATTGAATAGTTAGACTATTGCAATTAAGATGGCTGGAAAGATCGGGGTTAGAGACATTATCATGGGCGAAAATGTCTTTAATGGTGTGAACTTCCTGACTAGGATATGATTCTCAGGATTGTCCTGGGGGCTGAGAGAATGCTCTATACGATAGAGAGACCTCTCGGGCCTAAGCCTGGAAATGAGCAGCCGCTTGAGCTTGAGCTTTAGAAGACTCATAACGATGATAACTCAACTGCTCAATCCGTCATGCTCGCTGTGATGACCCCTCAATTTCGTCGCTAGAACAAGGGATTGGATCCCTATACTATGATGGCAAAATTGAAGGACCTTAATCGATCTAACCTTAGATCGCAAAGGTATGAATTGCAGAAGAAGCTTTTTCACTCTCGAATGTCAGAGGGTACATCTGTCGAGCACCATGTATCACAGATGATTGATGACATCGCACAGCTGGGTCAACTAGACATAACCTTTGAGGCTGAGACTTCTATAGATTTGATCTTGTAGTCTTTTCCTGACAACTGGAGTGGGTTCACCATGAACTACAATATGATGAACCAAGACCATACTCTTGGAGAGTTGATGGCAATGCTGGGTGAAGCAGAAAAAGAGCTATTGAAGGGAAAAAAGCGCGAGGCGCACTTCGCTTCAACATTTAAGTCTCCCAAGGCTTGGCCTAAGGCTAATGGAGGTGTAAAGAAGAAGAAGAAGAAAAAGAAGAAGGGCAAGGCCAAATCGTCAAAATCTTCTGGGAAAGCAAAGGACAAATCCCAAGGTGTATGCCTGCAGTATGGAAAATAGGGTCACTGGAAGCATGACTGTCAAGAGTACAAGGCGCACATGAGGGAAATCAAAGCGGGCAAGGCACTGGCTTCAGGTATGTTTATTATAGAAATAAACATGTCTACTTCTAGTTTTAAAAATTGGATTTTTGATTCTGGTTGTGGTACTCATATATGTACTGATGTGCAGGATCTTCAGATTAGTAGAAGACTGGCATCATGGGAGATTGATCTACGCATTGGAAATGGGACTCGAGTCACCGTTTTGGCCGTTGGGACTTATATTTTGGAACTGCCCTCGGGGCATGTACTAAACTTATCAGACTGTTATTATGTACCTAGTTTGACTAGGAATATTATATATGTATCTTTATTAGCCCAATATGGGTATACTTTTGTTTTTAGAAACACTAGGTGTTTTATGTATAAAAATGATATGGAGATATGCAGTGCTGATATGAATAATGGTCTTTATATTTTGAATATAAATCAATCTCAAACATATAATGTAACAAACAAAAGGATTAAACTAAGTAACAAAGATGAAACTTATATGTGGCAATGTCGTCTGGGACACATTAACAAGACTCGCATATCCACACTTTCGAAGAGTGGGTATTTGGACGTATTTGATCCAAATTCATATGACGTCTGCGAATCTTGTTTATTAGGCAAAATGCCTAAAACACCTTTTAGCGGTAAATGTGCACGTGCCACCGAACTGTTAGCCCTCGTTCATAGTGACGTATGTGGTCTCATGTCTAGCCAGGCTATAGGTGGATATGAATACTTCGTAACCTTTACGGATGATGCATCACGTTATGGTTATGTGTATCTTATGAGACACAAGTCAGAAACCTTTGAGAAATTCAAAGAGCTTCGACACGAAGTAGAAAAAATGACCGTAAAAAATATTAAAACATTACGATCGGACCGTGGTGGAGAATACTTGTGCAATGAGTTTCTCGATTACTTGAAAGCGTATGGTATTCTTTCACAGTGGACTCCTCCCGGAACACCGCAATTAACGGTGTGTCCAAACGGAGAAACCAAACTTTGTTGGACCTGGTAAGGTCTATGATGAGTCGCTGATGAGTGGTATTTATATCACTATTTCCCACTCATTTAACCTAATATTTTGTATAGTTTCTCGGGTTTTGTGAACGTTTTGATGTGTTTTGTGTTATTTTGTAGATAAATAAAGTTGGAAAAGCATTGGAAGCAATTTGGGGCCAAACTAGAGAAAAAATGACAAAGAGGCATTTTCGTAATTTTCGGCGTCGCGACGCCTAACGTGCGCCGAGGGACACGTGTCAAAATCTGAGAAATTAGACTTGGTAACATGCTCCAGATCTTGCTAATGTGCGCTGTGACACGTGTCATCATCACAGAAGATCAGTTAAAATGCACCTTGTGCCACGTGTCACAATCTTATTGGACCAAACTATGCGCGTGCCACGTGTCGCCCCCTCATTGTACCGAATCGCCGGTGAATCACATGCTACCACGTTTCAAGCTCTCATTGGACCAATCTTAAGCACGTGCCATATGTTAGATTTTCATTGGACCGAAAGCTCAGCGAATCACCGTGTGCCACGTGTCGCCTTCTCATTGCCTCACCTTCACCGCATGCCACGTGTCATCACCAGATTATGCCGACAAAATCCGTGTGGTCAACAAGTGTTGACCGAAGGCGCGCTCCAGCGTCGCGACGCTGGTTGCAGATTTTGCCTATAAATTCAGGCCTTCTTCACTTCATTTGGTGTGCTTTCCTTGGGAGCTTTTCCCTGTTTTTAGAGGATTGAATCTAGTTTTTGTAAATATAAATAATATTTTAATTATGTATTTTAATTTTCAGTAATAATAGTAGTTCTTATTTTTCTCATTTCTTTTATGTTTTGTAGTTAATTTTCCACTGGGGAAGGGTAAAGCTTTTATTATTTTAATTTAGATTAATCTCCCTTAATTATAATATAGAAATTATAATTCAAATTAAAAAGATTACCGCCTTAATGGCTGATTTTATTTATTTGACATAAAGTGGCACCGCCTATATGGCCGGTCTTTAGGTGACAGATAATTACCGCCTATAAGGCTGGTTTATGGACAAATAATAATACCACATTTATGGCTGGTCGGACTTAATTAAAATCTAATTTAATGAGGATACCGCCTTTATGGATGGTCGGTAAAAACCACGATTAACTTTTATATTATAATAAGGGAGATGTCTAAATTATAAATAGTAAAAGTGGATCCCCAACCCCAATATTTTATTTTTATTCTAGGGAAGTGATGAAACACAATATCCACACTTAATAATTGATTTTCTTTTTATTGGTAATTCTTAGTTTGTTTATTGAGTCTTAAGTTTAATGCTTTTTATTAACTGGCCAACAATAAAATTGATGGGGTAAACTTAAAATGAACTAGACATAGGGATTTTAGGTTTCAGCCTTTGATTCAATAACTCACGATCTTCTTTGAGGATAGATAACCCTTTAATAGATTTCCTTACAGGATAGGAATATACCTGTCGGGCGTGGGTAGCCATAATTGGAACTTGGTCTTAATGGATCCAGGTAATGTGGTTGACATAGGAATATGGTTCAATTGGGTTATACTGGGTATTTGCGTCTGACCATCGGAAGAGGCTTTTTCATATCATCATGTTCCAGGTTAGTAAATTAATTTTTTATACTACTTGAACGATATGTGCGCTTGCATTATACGCGTGTGAATGCACCGGTCAAGTTTTTGGCGCCGTTACCGGGGACTTATTTTTCTTGAGTTATTAATTTTGAAGCTATCTAATTTACTTGTTTCTAATTTTCTTTATTTTTATCTGTAATTTTTATTTCTTTCTTTTGTTTTCAGGTGGTTGAAAATGGAACACTAATGAGAATTGAGAGATTACGTGATTTACAAGAAGATACACCCCACATCTGGGAGCAACAGTTCGGTTTTCTGAGGCTGTTGTACAGCCCAACGACTTTCACTAGATGCCAGAACCAAGCAATACTACATTTGCTCAACAGAACGCAATGGGGAGATGTGACATATGTAATGGTAACCACCCGAGAGATCATTGTGAGTATAACTACAATCCAGGGTGGCAGAGCTATCAAAATCCTTCATGGTACGAAGAACCATCACATTTTCCATCTTATCCATCATCTACCTTCGATTTCCATCAAGAATCAGAACCATCAGAGGAAGATCAGATGGTTGACATGCTTAAAGATTGGTTCAAGAAACAAAACAAAAAGCTGGATACAATGCTTGAAACATGCCAAAATCAATTTGAAAGTATTCAGAGACAATCAGCATTCATTCAGAGAATGACAGATCAGATGAGACAATTAATAGAAAATCAGAGCTACATACCTCATGGACCATTTTCAGATAACACTGATGAAGCCTTCGAGTACCAAATATTTCAAGATGACATTTTAGAAGATGATAAGGTTGAGCAGAATCAGGAACCAGAGGTATCAGTTCAGGAACCCGAACCGGCAACGTCTCGATTTGATTTTTATTATTCTGACTCTGATGATGATGAAGCTGAGTTGTTTGTACCAAATACACAAACAATTGAGGATGGAATTATGTATCCTCAAAATGAAGATCTTGGAGATTCCATTGCACAAATGTTTGAAGAAGATCTACCTGAGCCAATCATTTCACCCAGATAAGAGGATGAAGACCTAAAATCTGACATTTCTTTACGTCATCAGGTTGACAATTTTGAAGCATGCATTTCACAGATGACAGATGAAGAGCTGAATGTGGAAATTTTCAAATATATCTGTGAAGAAAAGGTGGAGCAAGAAACATGGCAAATGGATGAGCAAATGTGTAATCTTATTGAAGATCCAGTGAATTCAGGTGAAACATCACTGTTTTGGGGAGTACAAATCAAAGATATCGCCCAGAAGCTTGACAGAATGGAAATCCCATTCCAAGTCAAGCACCATACGAGACCTCCTTATTTTCTTTTTTTCATTTCAGGAACCACTAGAGCGATAAAGATTAAAAAGGTGGCACAAGCACTGATGTTTTGCCATTTTACTGTTGGAAGAGACCATTCAAAAGCAACGCTCATGGGATTGTCTTTAATCGGACATCCAAAACGACACTGAAAACTTCTTGACAGATAGATTTCAGTCACGTCTGGTTGAAGACGAAAAATTTAGCGCTAGCAGGGAGGCAACCCATGCAATTTGTTGTGATTTTTGTTTTCATATTTTATGTATACATGTTGCAGAGTTTTTAATTTTGTGTGTTATTTTTGTAGGGTAAGGCACAAACGGAGCATTTTAAGACAGAAGGAATGGTATTTGGCAATCACAAAGATGAGAGCTAATTCATTAGTGGTGGCTGAGTAAGGAATGAATTCTTGAGACACATCCTTATGAATTTATACTAAGCGAGTGGCGTATTGCGTACACAATTCTGTTGCCTTAATAATTGTTTTGATTTGCTTTTCTTTTGTAATTATCTTTATTTTCATAGACAGAATCCAGACTTTTTGACCTTTCACGATTTCTTTTATCGTTTAACTAACAATCGTCCTTTGGAAGATACTAGTGCTATTATTACTCACCCTTTTCAGGTACTATAAATTCAACTCATCATTGCATTTTTGAAGACATCCAGAGTAAAACATGGAAGCCACTTCAAGAAGACGAGTTGAAAACATCTGTGTGTTTTGCGGTAGTAGTGTTGGTACTAAACCACAATACGTAGAAGCAACACAAGAATTGGGTCGAGTCTTAGCTGCAAGGAATATGCACTTAATATATGGCGGGGGCAATCTTGGACTTATGGGGATCATTTCAAAGGCTGTACAGGAAAGAGGCAGTCGCGTTTTGGGAATCATCCCAAAACCCTTGGCAGAGGCAAATCTTATTGAACCATCAAACGGAGAGAAACTGATCGTGCAAGGTATGTCTGAAAGACTGGTAAAAATGATTAACCGTGCTGATGCTTTTATTGCTTTGCCAGGTGGCTTGGGTACATTGGAGGAAATTTTTATTGTGCTATCTTGGGTGAACCTGAACATACACCAGAAACCGCTTGGACTATACAACGCTGAAGGATTTTATGATTTTCTTTGTGTGTTTCTTGATGATTCTCGGAGAAATGGGTTCGTGTCAAAACCTATGAAAGAACTCCTCTATACTGCCAGAACTGCTGTGGATATAATAGACCAACTCTTAGCCTATGAACCACAAGTTGACCCTATCCTTTCAAAGATAAATTGGTCCGAGGACGATCGTGGTAAGAGGCGTCGGATTAATCTGGATCTTAACCTTTAATTTCCTATAGAATTTCAGCTAACCAGGTACTATCTTCTAAACTCTTCTTCTACTGTTTAAGACATTGGGGACAATGTCTCATTTAGGTTTGGGGGAGAGAATTAGTTGATCAGTATCTTATTTTTAGTTGTGTGTTGTTTTTTATTTTTAGTCCAAAATTTTTCGAAAAATACAAAAAATTGAAAATTTTCAAAAATTACAAAAAATTTTGCGTTTTTTTGTGTTTTTATTTTGACTTAAATGGTGAAATTGGTGAGAGATAGTTGATTAAGGAGTTCCCACTCCTGATACGTATCTCAAACCTATTTTCAAAACAAGTTAATTTTTGTTTATTTCCTTTTAAATTATTTAATTTGTAAATTATCCTTAACACTGACTAAAATGGATCTTCATATGCTCAGTTAGCAGATATTATCAATATGCATAGTAACATACAGACATGAGCTGTAATTGAAAAGTTTGTAATATTCAGTGCTCTAGTTTAATTGGAGGAAGCATATCAAAAAGTGATGGAGTAGAAAAAAAAAAACTTCTAAGATCCAAGTTATTAAGTCTGTAAGGGTATCTTAAAACCTAGTGCCCTAAAACCAACTGGTTTGGGAGTCACTGGCCCAAAGCTTGCTAAATGGATCAAAGATGCTGCAAAAATATATATATTTGATGTCTGAGTAATTAAGTCCGTAGGGGTGTCTTAACACTTGGTGCCCTAAAGCCAACTGGTTTGGGAGTCACCGGCCCAAAGCTCGTTACATAGATGAAAGATATTGTATATAAATAAAAAATAGAGAAAAATCAAAGAAAAAATCAGAAAAATTATTCCATTGCTACAAAAAGGTGTGAAATCCGATAGAACTTTAGGACAAAAATATTACTCTCTTATCAACTGCACTTGTGACTGTTGTGGCAAAAATGAGTTGTTTAATATTTTGTTGGTTGTGTATATGGAGAATGGTAAATATAATTGGAGAATTTACTTATTCGGTAATTTAGAAAAAAAGAAAACAACTACTAACTTGGAGTAGAAGTTTCATCTGATTAGTCACTAACTTCTTTATTCTCTTTTCGCTTGTCTTTTTGCTTTTGTGTGCATTAGTTTTACTTGCTTTTTACTTTTGTAAAATATTGTGGGTATCATTGCTGTAAACCCTCACGAGACTAGAACTCGTCCACTAGGGACACCTAAGGGTTTAAAGGCTTGTTGCATACGCTAAATGCAATCGTGATCCCTACGAAAGTGGCTTAGTAAGTTTTTTTTATGTTCTGTTATTTTATTTTATGTTTTGCTCGAGGACTATCAAAATGTTAGGTTTGGGGGTGTGATGAGTGGTATTTATATCACTATTTCCCACTCATTTAACCTAATATTTTATATAGTTTCTCGGGTTTTGTGAACATTTTGATGTGTTTTGTGTTATTTTACAGATAAATAAAGTTAGGAAAGCATTGGAAGCAATTTAGGGCAAAGTAGAGAAAAAAATGACAAAAGGGCATTTTCGTAATTTTCGGCGTAGCGACGCCTAACGTGCGCCGGCCATGCTAACGTGCGCCGAGGGACACGTTTCAGAATCTGAGAAATTGGACTTGCTAATGTGCGCCAGATCTTGCTAACGTGCGCCGACCTTGCTAACGTACGTCGTGACACGTGTCATCATCACAGAAGATCAGCTAAAATACGCCTTGTGCCACATGTCACAATCCTATTGGACCAAACTATGCGCGTGCCACGTGTCGCCCCCTCATTGGACCGAATCACCGGCGAATCACATGCTGCCACGTTTCAAGCTCTCATTGGACCAATCTTAAGCGCGTGCCATGTGTCAGATTTTCATTGGACCGAAAGCTCAGCTAATCACCATGTGCCACATGTCGCCTTCTCATTGCCTCACCTTCACCGCGTTCCATGTGTCATCACCAGATTGTGCCGACAGAATCCGTGTGGTCAACACGCGTTGACCGAAGACGCGCTCTAGCGTCGCGACGCTGGACCTTTTGGCGTCGCAACGCCGGTTGCAGATTTTGCCTATAAATTCAAGCCTTCTTCACTTCATTTGGTGTGATTTCCTTGGGAGCTTTTCCCTGTTTTTAGAGGATTGCATCAAGTTTTTTTAAATATAAATAATATTTTAATTATGTATTTTAATTTTCAGTAATAATAGTAGTTCTTCTTCTTCTCCTTTCTTTTATGTTTTGCAGTTAATTTTCCACTGGGGAAGGGTGAAGCTTTTATTATTTTAATTTAGATTAATCTCCCTTAATTATAATATAGAAATTATAATTCAAATTAAAAAGATTACCGCCTTAATGGCTGGTTTTATTTATTTGACATAAAGTGGCACCGCCTATATGGCCGGTCTTTAGGTGACATATAATTACCGCCTATATGGCGGTTTATGGACAAATAATAATACCACCTTTATGGCTGGTCGGACTTAATTAAAATCTAATTTAATGAGGATACTGCCTTTATGGCTGGTCGGTAATATCACGATTAATTTTTATAATATAATAAGGGAGATGTCTAAATTATAAATAGTAAAAGTGGATCCCCAACCCCAATATTTTATTTTTGTTCTAGGGAAGTGATGAAACACAATATCCACACTTAATAATTGATTTTCTTTTTATGGGTAATTCTTAGTTTGTTTATTGAGTCTTAAGCTTAATGCTTGTTATTAACTGGCCAATAATAAAATTGATGGGGTAAACTTAAAATGAACTAGACATAGGGATTTTAGGTTTCAGCCTTAGATTCAATAACTCACGATCTTCCTTAAGGATAGATAACCCTTTAATAGATTTCCTTACAGGATAGGAATATACCTGTCGGGTGTGGGTAGCCATAATTGGAACTTGGTCTTAATGAATCCAGGTAATGTGGTTGACATAGGAATATGGTTCAATTGGGTTATACTGGGTATTTGCGTCTGACCATCGGAAAAGGCTTTTTCATATCATCATGTTCCAGGTTAGTAAATTAATTTATTACACATAAATAAGAAAGTCAATTCATCTTTTTAATAATATTGTGTGGAATCACAACCCTAGATCTTTGAGTCTTTTATTTATTTTCCTTAGTATTTTCTTTTGAGTCTGTTTTTATTTTATTTAGCAAATCCACATTCAACCAACCAAAAGCAATCATTCATTTCTCCCTCTAATTAGATACTTGTAAATAAATAGATTCAATAATTAGTAACAACAGTAGGAATTAAGTCATCGTGGGATCGATATTTTTATACTACTTGAACGATACGTGCGCTTGCGTTATACGCGTGCGAATGCACCGGTCAGTCGCACTGAGCTACCTATTTCCTTCTAGGGATATACATTGAACAATGCAATACCTATTTTGAATAAGGTTCCGTCAAAGTCTATTCAACAGACTCCGTATGAAATATGGACGGGAAAGAAACCGGGTTTCTTATTCCTGAAGAATTGGGGTTGCTGGGCATACGTTAAACGTTTGGATGGTACCAAACTAGAACCTAAATCGAATAAGTGTCTATTTGTAGGTTTTCCTAGGGAAACCAAGGATATTACTTTTACAACCCACAAGAGAACAAAGTATTTGTTGCTCTACATGCGGTTTTCCTCGAAAGGGAATTCATAAATGCAGTGATAAGTGGGAGGAAAGTAGAACTCGATGAAAATCAGAGTAATACTGATCCTGGCACAGAACCTTAACTGACCATGAACAGTTCATCATGGATGAGACTGTACCATAATCTTCGAATACACAAGAACCGCGTAGATTGAGAGAGTCAGAAAACAACCTGAGAGGTATGGGTTTCTGATCTCACCTCATGTGGATATTAATCTTATTGAGGAAGACGAACTGACTACGTATAAGGAAGCTATACAAGGTATCGACTCCGGTTTATGGAAGATACCATGAAATCCGAAATGGATTCCATGTACACAAACCAAGTTTGGACACTGGTGATGCACCAGAAAGCGTAAAGCCTATTGGTTGCAAATGGGTCTTCAAGAAGAAGACTGACATGGATGGCAACATACAAACGTACAAGGCTAGGCTTGTAGCGAAAGGGAATCGTCAACGACATGGTGTCGAATTATGATGAAACTTTTTCACCTTTGCCATGATTAAATCCATTCGGATAATGCTTGCTATTGCTGTATATTTCAATTCGAAATATGGCAGATGGACGTCAAACCGCTTTCCTTAACGGAAACCTTTTGGAGGATGTTTATAAGCAACAGCCTGACGGTTTTGTCATACCAAAACATGCAGACAAGGTTGCAAGTTAAATCGATCCATTTATGGATTGAAGCAAGCATCGCGTTCTTGAAACCAACGTTTTGACTAGATCATAAAAGAATATGATTTCATTTAAAACGATCTAAGGACATGTATCCTAAAACTCAAGATGAGAGAGACAACATGAGTCGGATCTTATTCGCTTCGGCAGTTAGATCGATCATGTATGCCATGATATGTACGCGACCTGATGTTTCCTATGCTTTGAGCATGTGTAGTCGCTATCAGACCGATCCATGTGATGGTCACTGGGTTGCTGTTAAGAACATCCTTATGTATCTTAGACGAACTAGGGATGCGTTCTTAATCTATGGAGATGGAGAACTTGAGGTAATTGGGTTTACCGATGCATGTTTCCTAACCGATAAAGACGACTGTAAGTCGCCATCTGGGTACATATTTTGTTTGAAAAACGGAGCAGTAAGCTAGAAATATTCTAGGTTAGAGACTATTACCGATTCAACAAAAGAAGCAGAATATATTGTTGCAGCTGAAGCAGCAAAAGAGGCAGTTTGGATCCGTAAATTCCTAATTGGATTAGTGTAGTTCCGTTAGCAGCAGCTGAGCCCGTTCCATTGTATTATGACAATAACGGGGCAATAGCGCAGGCTAAGGAACCGTTAGTCTCATCAACGATCCAAGCATGTTCTTCGACGTTTCCATCTGATTCGTGAGATCATACATCGTGGCGATGTCAAGATTGAGAAGGTCACATCAGATGACAACATTACAGATCCGCTGACTGAGGACATAGAAATCGGCGACGCTATTCTAGGCTCGCGGCCTGATTGGGAGTACAGAGTAGCCCACGGGGGAACTGTTGGACAAAATGACCCATAGCGTCACTATTTGCACAGATCATTGTGTTATTGTAGCAAATTAACTATGTGACAAGGAAATTGCACTCTCATCATTTGTGATTAGATCACCATAGATATATAAATGAAGAGAGGTGGGTCCCTGTGATTAGTTCATGGACTGAGAATGATATGAGATAGTATCAGTCCCCGAAGGTTTAATCATTAAATATCCCTAGCCGGAGTATTAGAGACTGGACATCGATAATGCAGAATAGGCTAGTATTGCACTTGTGCGCGTTGTGAGGGACAACGGCATAGTTCTCATATTATAAGTGTTGGAGACTTATGCAAGTGCGATAGGAGGTCGTGTTTCACCGATGGTACGGGAAACAGCTTCGCTCTGGATAGACCCTTCGGAATCCCATTGGTATTATGACTATGTGTCTATGGGAGGCCGAAATCAAGGTAGGTGTGTATAGTCTTAACCTGAGACTTACATCGCTAATACTTACGATAATCGATAGACTTTGGTCTTGGTGGTACAGGCTTTAACCGGTTCTGCGTACACCACTTCTGGGTTTATCAGAGAGTCGTAGTGTATTGGATGTGATGTCAAGACGGAAGTATCACTCCAGTCATATTGGAGATGATGTCACGCTGGATACGGTATTAGTGCTCTTAAGTGCTGCGCGGCCATCGAGATATTATGACAAGGTCATGTATATCCGATTATAGAGACTAGTTACCACACATCCGACATGTTCTTCGTACGGGGCAGACACTTATCCAGCCCCAGGCCTAGCACGTGACTATCCGATACTGGGCCGATATGAACAATACAATCGTATACTACGCTTGATATAGATCTTAATATTCTTAATGGATATGTCCGGAGAATTGGGAAGACTTGGTGCTTTGCTAGGAGTCGACCTTGTCTCGTAAATCGGTAAAACGTGGTACTTGGTACGTACGTGATTCGGATACTCCGACGACCGTATTTACTGCCAACTTATCCGGGGATCTCATGGGTCGCTTCCCGATAATCCACCGATGACGCACAACTCGCACTCTTGAATAATCTGGGATTATATAGAAGAGAGAGAAAATTAATCTAGGATTGATTACGGAGATATTTTATCTAGGATAAAATATCGTATAGAGAGAGATAACGATTAATTTGGAATTAATCGATTAAATTAATATATTCGATATATTAAACGAAATTAGATTTCGACGCGGAATTAAAATTAGATTTTAATTCGGGCGAACGAATTAATTTAGAATTAATTCGTTAGCGACGTGAATAGTGAATTCGCTAGGCGTAATCATCTAATTACGACGCGACGGAAAAATCGTTAATTTGGAATTAACGAACCCGAGCCCGAGAGTGATTGTGAGCGCATTCTTTTTTCGAATTCGAGTGCGGCATCGCAAGGCGCATCAAGCGTCAAATCATTCGTCACATCAAGCGTCAAAACAAATGTCACTTTGAGTGATGTGATTGATGATGTGATTGATTGATTGAAAAGACATTTCACTTTATTAAAGTTGATATGACTTGATGGATATTGATATTGGAGTGTGGAACACTCAAGCTTATTACATTCAATTTGTTTGACTTTTTGAAAGTTAAATTAATTGGTAAATCATTAATATTTTTTGGAAAATATATAAACAAAATGATTTACAACTTTTGTAATAACTTAACACATTTCTTTCTCTCTCATTTTGCTCTCTTCTTCTCACGCCCAAAAGCTTAGAAGTTCACTGGTTTTGAACAGAAATGGCGTGACACTAAAGGGAAGCAAGAGTGGTTTTTCATGGTGAGAAATCAAGTGCTAGCACACTTACGATTCTTGCGAAGGTGGTAGGGAGGTTCGCCCATGAGCCGGGATCCGTCGGACGAGGCTTGGAGCTCCGTTTTCTCAGCTCAAATCTGAAAATCGAAGGCAGTGGACTGCTGCAGTTGGCGCCCTTGGCAGTGAGCTTTTTGGGCTTCATTCGTCTTCAAATCGACTCAACCGATCGATGTGAGTATTCCGCTATCTCCGTTGATGTATTCACGCATTGTTTTCATGTCTTGTATGATCTTGGGACCTAGATTAATACCAACAATGGCATCAAGAGCCTTAGGTTCAAGCATGAAAATTGTAGGGCTTAAAATTTGGGTAAATGTTTGTTGAGCATGATTTGAATAAATTGATTGTTTAAGTATGCTTATAACATGTTTAATTTCATTTTGGTTGGACCAATTTGTTGAAAATTGATTTGGAATTATTTTCCCCAAATTTCATGAGTTGGCCGAATGTATATGTATTTTGGATTCTTGGAATTTTGATTTTTGATTCATTTGATGAGTTGGAATCTATTAGGTTGATGTTAATTTGAATCGAATTTGATTGGATTTCGAATTGGACAAAAACCCAAAAATTTTCACCTTGGCCGAATGGACTTATTGCCCTAATGTCTTGGTATTTTTGATTTTGTGACATTGGATGTGTATGAAATCATTTAGGATATTGATTTAATGTCGATTGTAGGTTCGATTGGATTGAAACCAAATCGGACACAAAATCCTTCCTTGGCCGAGAGCTTTTAAGCATGTAAATGGGTTTGATTTTTCAATTTGTGTGTTGGACATATAATAATGAATTGAGTATGATTAATTGGACTAATTTAGTGTTTTGAAATGTTGATTTAGTTTATTAATCATGTAATGCACTTTAAGTAATTAAATTGCTAAATTCGATTTATGTAATTTAATTATTTGAGGCCTTAAATTGGATTTGGGCTTCTAATGTTGTAATTGGGCCTATTGGGCTTGATTTTATCAAGTTGGGTTTAGGCCAAATGGATTGGATCCAATTGGGCCCAAAACCTTAACCATAAAGCCCAAATGCAACTAATGAACCTTTAAAGTTCAATTGGGCCTAATGGGCCAAGATTGATTTATGGGCTTATGGGGTAAATCCCGGATTGGATTTGGTTATCGGTTTGACCCGAGTTGACCAAAAGTCCACGCCTTAAGAAATCAATTAAAAGCCCATTGGACTTTAATTGAATTGACGTTGGACGTTAATCGGTCTTTGAGACGCGTTACGATTAAATTTGGAATTTAAATCGTAAAAGGTTTATAAATAAAAGTGTAATATTAATTTGGAATTGAATATTGAATTAGTATTAAGTACATGTTAAATTTGATTTAATGATGTAGTTTAATTTAATTCATGAATTTGTACTTTAAGTACTTATTCGCAAAAACGAGTTTGACTCGAACAAAATCAAATTGTTGTTTGAACATTGGATGATCACTTAATTATCAGATTAATTAATTTGATTAGATTGATTGATAGCATGCTTATGTGTGTGAATACGTGGTTGTGTTGAATGAATAATGTATATCGGATGGATATTAGATGGGTGGGCAATTTTAGAAATTGTTGTAATAAATTCGATTTATTAAATTGGACCTGCGTGTCCAGCCTTATCACCTTCATTCTCTTTGTATTCTCTTCTCACCTATTCCCCTCAATGTAAATGAGGTTTCTTTAGAAGTGTAGTGTAACGTAGAAGGTAGTAGAAGTATACAAGTGCTAGCTTGAGTGAGAAAGGGAGAGATTTGATCTAGGATCAATGTGTTAAGTATCCATCCGCATATCATTATTATTTATTTTCATACTCACTTTATTATGTATTTAGAATGCATGTTTAAGGGTGTATGATGATGAGACCTTAACAAAGATAATTAAATTGGTAGCCAATTTGCACGCGAAAAACCCTCGTTAAATATCAAGCGTTTATTTTCCTTCCATTGAGTGATTCTTACTTAAGATCCGAGATTGGCAGGGGTTGTTGGCCAAAGTCAATCCTTGTCCGTCGAAGATGTGTTTTAATCACGAGGCTTTGTTCCATATCGGTGTCGTGTCCAAGTTGTGGTTTGTTGGCCAAAGTCAAGACCACTTCTTGTCCATTGACATTGATTACGAAGCTTCCATGTCAATGGGTCCGCGCTTGACTGGGATCACTAGGTTTGTTGTGCCAAAGCCAAAGCCTAGTTGATTCAGAGGAAAAAGGTTAGGGTATACATTCGATGTATAGGCATATATAAGATATATGTTTGGGACTTGGATGTCCACCTACTGGATCTAGGAGTTGGATGAGATCCAATTGATCTTCGAGATCTACCTAGTTAATTATCATACAATTTGTTGGCCAAAGTCAAGATTGTGTGATATTTAACGGGATCCTAGCCCACTAGGAAACACGGTTTCCCGAGTACTCCACAGAGGGGTTAGAGGCTCGACGAAAATAGTGGGAGGCAAGTATTGAATTTGCAACATTCGTTCGAATACTCGCTAAACGCGCTCATCTATTTTACTCGTTATTAATCAAAAGTATTAGTTGGACTAATATTTTATGTTGTTTTAAAAATATATATAGTTGGACTATATACAAACTCATTCAATATATAGTTGATCTTATAATTGGATTATAGTAATCAATATAATTGAATTAAAATGATAGTTGATTTTATATTTAGATTATAGTAATCAATATTAAAATTATAGTTGATAAATAATGGATTATTGTAATCATTATAATAAATAGTACCTTATTAAAATTGATTAAATAGTTGGACTATTGAAATCAAGAAAAGATGAAAGGTTGAATATTTAAAATATATAATCCTTGGGTTAAATGTTTTAAATGATTTAATTTTCATATTGGGAATAAATAATAGGTTAATTTATTTGATAAAATAACTTATTATGACTAAGCCCATAATTAAGCAAATAGTAGAGCATAAAATCTTTGGAAGATTTATGTGATGATGACTTCAGTGCTTAATTAATATACTTATCATAAATCTATCTTTAGATTAAAAGTATTAAATTGCAATTAATAATTCTTAGAGAATTGATTTGACTATTCTAGAGGTGAAAAGTCAAAGTTTGCAATTGGGCGAGTTGCACAAGGTGCACATCATTTCGATATTCCGAAACCCAAGGCTTGGCCAAAGGTTTGTGAAATATTGAAAAGATAATCCACATATCCCAAAGTGACTACCAGTTGGATATGGAAGACACGAAGGAATTAAAGAAATGGCGAGGCTCTAACTTTAAAAATATTTGTCAAAGTTATGTTCACTACTAGTATTGAAATTGGATTTTAAATACTTAGTGTGGTACATAAAATATATGTATTGATGTTCAGAATCCGCTATGAGCTGGATACTGACTTCCAGCCGAGATTTCTCTGCGAATCGGAAACGGGACGAAAGTCGCTGTTTCGACCGTAGATACCTAAGTTTAGGAAAACCATTCGGGTATGTACTTAAATTAGAAAACTGTTATAATGTAACTAGTTTGACTAGAGACATTATCTCTATATCAGTGTTTAATCCGTTGCGGATAAAACCTTTATATTATAGAACACTAAGTGTTTTATTATATAAAGATGATACTGAGATAAATACATTAGATGTAAATAACAGAATTATATTTTCAATATAATAAAATCTCAAACATATAAAAATGACAAATAAATAGCTCAAATTGATTTGATCAATAGAGACTTATTTGTGGCATTGTTGTCTAGGACACAATTAAACGAGACTCGTATATCCACACTTTTGAAGAGTGGGTACTAGGACTGATTTGACTATTCAAATAAGGTCTGCGAATCTAGTTTATTAGGTAAAGTACCTAAAATACTATTTACTTGGTAATAGTATAATAGCCACCGATCTGTTAGCCCTATTCATGGTGAAGTTAGTGGGCCCATATCTAGCTAGACTAGATGTGAACATGAATATTTCGTGACCTTAACGGATGTGACGTCACGTTATGGTTATGTGTTTCTTTTGAAGAACACAAATCGGAAACTATAAAGTTTCGACACGAAGTAAATAAACAGATCGGCTATAGTATTATTCCGCCACGGTAAGACCGTAATGGAAAATACTTAAGCAGTAAGTTTCATACGTACATGAAAGAGTATGGTATTCTTTCAAATGAGGACTCCTCCTGAGACACGTCAGTTAGACGGTGTGTCCGAACTAAAAACCAAATTTTGTTGGACATGATAAGGTTTATCACGAGTCGCTCTGAGCTACTGTTTCCTTCAATAGGATATGTATTAACAGTGCAAAACTTATTTAGAATAAGGTTCCATATAAATCTGTTTGACAGATGTCATATAGGATATGAACAGGGAAGAAACCAGGTTTCTCATTCCTGATAATTTGGGTATGCCAGGCATAACGTTTGGATGATACCAAACTAAGAGCCCAAATTGGATAAGTGCCAATATAGGTCATCCTAAGGGAAACCTTAAGTATAGTACTTATAAATCTCACTTGAGAACAATGTGATTGTTGCTCACCATGCGGGTTTTTCCTGAGAGGAATACCGATATGCAGTGGTCAGTGGGAGGATAGATGATACTCGATGAAAATCGGAGTAATACTGTTCAAGGCACGAAGTCCTTAATGGAACACAAACAGTTCATCAATGATGAATCTGTACCATTAATCTTCACATACACAAGAACTCGTAGATCGCATAGAGTCAGAAAACAACCTAGGGTATGGGTTTCTGATCTAACCTCATAAAGATGTCAATCTTATGAAGGTATATCCACCGACTACGTTTTGAGGAAGTGATACGAGGTATCAACTCCATATTATGGCAAAGTGCCATGAGTCCGAAATGGATTCCATGTATAACAACTATTTTGGATACTAGTTGTTGTACCACAAGGCATTGTGCCTATTGGTACGTAAACGTCTTCAAGGAAGACATACATGGAAGGTAACATACCAACGTACAAAGCTGGGCTTTTGACGGAAAGGTATCGTTATCAACATTGTGTTAATAACGGTTCAACCTTTTACCTGTTGCCATAGTAAATCCATTTTGAAAATGCTTGTTGATAACTGCGTATTTCATTTATGAAATATGTCAGTTATAGATCAAAATCACTTTCCTGAAAAGGAAACCTTTTGGAGAATGTTTTATAACATTATGACGATTTTGTATAACCAACAAACGAGGTTTGCGGGTTATTCGATCCATGTTTGGATTAATGCAAGCATAAGGTTCTTGGAACTGTCGTTTAGAAATAATCATAATGGTTTATGATTTGACTCAAAACGAAATAATTCTTGTGTATATAAGGAGGTTAGTGGGAGAGCGCACTGACAGTGAAATTCCCATAAAGCAATTGTTGAAAGCTTGGCTTTCATAGAAATTCTCCGTAGAATTCTGGGGAGTAACAACCTTTATTCAAGGAATAAAGATCTACTGGGATAGATTTGGAGTTGTTAACACTCTCTGGAAATTGTACATTTAAAATGTACTTGATAGGGTGTCTCATACGCTTCGAGCATATGGAGTCACGATCAAGTCAATCCAAGTGATAGTCACTGGATTGAAGTTAAGAACATCTGTTAGTATCTTAGAGAACTAAAGATGTTGTCTTAAACTATGGAGAAGGAGAACTTGAAGTGACTGGGATCACTGCTGCAAGTTTCCAAACAATTAAATACTACGGTACTATAAAGTTTGAATAACGGGACAGTGAGCTGGAAATCTTCCAAGCAAAATAACTGTTGCCGAATAAACAACAAATGCGGATTATGCTGCAGCTGATATTGCTGCAGCTGAGGCAGCAAGATAGAAGCCATTTGGATCGAAAATAAATCTAATTAGATTAGATATAGTTCTTTTAACAGCTGAGCTAGGCATCAGCACAGGCTAAGGAATTAAAGGTCTCATCGACGATCCAGATATATACTTCTATATCATCTGATTCGTTCGGATCATACATCGTGGCGATGTGATGATCGTGTAAATCGCGTCAGACGATAATCAAGCAAATCCGCTGACGAACATCTTTCCTCAGCAATTTGAGCGAACCGTACATAGTTCGGGTGTGGGACACTTGAGTGACTGGCTATGTGCCAAGTGGGAGATTGTTGGACAAAATGACCCATAGCGTCACTATTTGCACAGATCATTGTGTTATTGTAGCAAATTAACTATGTGACAAGGAAATTGCACTCTCATCATTTGTGATTAGATCACCATAATATATAAATGAAGAGAGGTCCCTGTGATTATTCCTGGACTGAGAATGAATGAGACAGTATCAGTCCCCGAAGGTTTAATCATTAAATATCCCTAGCCGGAGTATTATCGAGACTGGACATCGATAATGCAGAATAGGCTAGTATTGCACTTGTGCGCGTTGTGAGGGCACAACGG
Source organism: Zanthoxylum bungeanum (assembly GCA_019454045.1). Classification (NCBI taxonomy): domain Eukaryota; kingdom Viridiplantae; phylum Streptophyta; class Magnoliopsida; order Sapindales; family Rutaceae; genus Zanthoxylum; species Zanthoxylum bungeanum. Next base: position 3,306 of record SKCR01053724.1, on the reverse strand, counting down.
CATAGTTCTCATATATAAAGTGTTGGAGACTTATGCAAGTGCGATAGGAGGTCGTGTTTCACCGATGGTACGGGAAACAGCTTCGCTCTGGATAGACCCTTCGGAATCCCATTGGTATTATGACTATGTGTCTATGGGAGGCCGAAATCAAGGTAGGTGTGTATAGTCTTAACCTGAGACTTACATCGCTAATACTTACGATAATCGATAGACTTTGGTCTTGGTGGTACAGGCTTTACCGGTTCTGCGTACACCACTTCTGGGTTTATCAGAGAGTCGTAGTGTATTGGATGTGATGTCAAGACGGAAGTATCACTCCAGTCATATTGGAGATGATGTCACGCTGGATACGGTATTAGTGCTCTTAAGTGCTGCGCGCCATCGGGATATTATGACAAGGTCATGTATATCCGATTATAGAGACTAGTTACCACACATCCGACATGTGCTTCGTACGGGGCAGACACTTATCCAGCCCCAGGCCTAGCACGTGACTATCCGATACTGGGCCGATATGCACAATACAATCATATACTACGCTTGATATAGATCTTAATATTCTTAATGGATATGTCCGGAGAATTGGGAAGACTTGGTGCTTTGCTAGGAGTCGACCTTGTCTCGTAAATCGGTAAAACGTGGTACTTGGTACGTACGTGATTCGGATACTCCGACGACCGTATTTACTGCCAACTTATCCGGGGATCTCATGGGTCGCTTCCCGATAATCCACCGATGACGCACAACTCGCACTCTTGAATAATCTGGGATTATATAGAAGAGAGAGAAAATTAATCTAGGATTGATTACGGAGATATTTATCTAGGATAAAATATCGTATAGAGAGAGATAACGATTAATTTGGAATTAATCGATTAAATTAATATATTCGATATATTAAACGAAATTAGATTTCGACACGGAATTAAAATTAGATTTTAATTCGGGCGAACGAATTAATTTAGAATTAATTCGTTAGCGACGTGAATAGTGAATTCGCTAGGCGTAATCATCTAATTACGACGCAACGGAAAAATCGTTAATTTGGAATTAACGAACCCGAGCCCGAGTGTGATTGTGAGCGCATTCATTTTTCGAATTCGAGTGCGGCATCGCAAGGCGCATCAAGCGTCAAATCATTCGTCACATCAAGCGTCAAAACAAATGTCACTTTGAGTGATGTGATTGATTGCTGTGATTGATTGATTGAAAGACATGTCACTTTATTAAGGTTGATATGACTTGATGGACATTGATATTGGAGTGTGGAACACTCAAGCTTATTACATTCAATTTGTTTGACTTTTTGAAAGTTAAATTAATTGGTAAATCATTTAATATTTTTTGGAAAATATATAAACAAAATGATTTACAACTTTTGTAATAACTTAACACATTTCTTTCTCTCTCATTTTGCTCTCTTCTTCGCACGCCCAAAAGCTTAGAAGTTCCCTGGTTTTGAACCAAAAATGGCGTGACACTAAAGGGAAGCAAGAGTGGTTTTTCATGGTGAGAAATCAAGTGCTAGCACACTTACGAGTCTTGCGAAGGTGGTAGGGAGGTTCGCCCATGAGCCGGGATCCGTCGGACGAGGCTTGGAGCTCCGTTTTCTCAGCTCAAATCAGAAAATCGAAGGCAGTGGACTGCTGCAGTTGGCTCCCTTGGCAGTGAGCTTTTTGGGCTTCATTCGTCTTCAAATCGACTCAACCGATCGATGTGAGTATTCCGCTATCTCTATTGATGTATTCACGCATTGTTTTCATGTCTTGTATGATCTTGGGACCTATATTAATACCAACAGGAACTAAACCAGAGAAATAACATTGAGTCGCCACCCGGTGTGAACCGGGAAAATGATTTAAGGCCGTACTAACCCCTCGCAAGGGAAGACCTCAAACCGTTGGGTTCGGAATGGTCCCTTACTTATGCCACTTGTAATGAAATAATTTGTGCAATAACTTAACCGAATATACGCAACATATATTCCCAAGAGTATTCTATTTCTACGTTCACGTGCATAAAAGTAAATCCTATATCGAAGTTAGCATGCTTTAAAAGTAAGTCATCATAACGGCAAGCATACAATATCACACAATGAGCATGTTGAATATCAAACACAAAGAATAAATAACATCCTAAACATAAACGTAAATTAAATTACTATTGTAAAAGAAAAATAACTAAATCATGCATAAAGAAATATCATAATCATGCTTAAAAATAAATAACTTATTAGACTAAATCATGCTTAAACGCAAGGTTGGATGAAACGAAACATGTGAATCTCTCAAATGGTACGTGGCATTGTATCCCGAGTGTAAACCGCAATACCGTCCATTCGGATTCGGCTACGAAATTTACGTCCGGGTTTCCATCCAATATACCACAAGAGAGAACACATATTCCGTTAATTCGGAAATCACATCATGCACCAATCCACAATACTCATTTGAAATAAAGTACTAAAATAAATGAAAATAAAGGATAATAAATAAAGAAGGTGCCCTCAGGTCTAACCTCTTAAGTCGTCTCTCGGAAGCGCGTTACACGGCCGTCGGAAGGGTTGATGCTCCGCAACTCCTCCGGTTCACAGGTTCAACGTTTTCCTTCGATGTTTCACTATTTGGGCTGTAATTTTTACTCCGTTTTACTGTCTTTCTGGTTACGGTTTAGGCTTACTGTTTTGCAGTAATGCAGGATTGTTTTGGCTTACGGTTTGCGGGTTAAAATAATGCAGTTTAGGATAGTTTTGGGGGTTAAAACAGTTCAGTTTTAGGGTGCAGAATATGCGGTAAATTGGATAGAAACTGGACTTTTTGCGGGGGTTTATATGAGCAGATTTACGGTAGTTTAAAGGTGCAGTTTAGGGCAGTTTGTTAGGTGAATTAGGGGGCTATTGTTGGTTTCTTTTATATGTCCCAAGAAAGATTAAGCATGTAAAATACTACAAAGAATATATATTTAAACATGAAGTATGGCGGAATCATACTTACAATGCCTTGTGATGAAGAAGATGATCAAATGGTAGAAGCTCCAAGTGATGGATGGTTCGGCCAAGAGGAGGAAGAAGACTCCAAGCTCCAAGCTCTTGTATTCCAAGCTCTTTGATGGTTTCCCTATCACCTCTTTTGATCCCTTGCTTGTGCTAGCAAAAATGGAGAAATGGAAGATCAAATCTTCCTTGCCCTTGTCAATGGAGTTCTCGGCATTTGAGAGAGAAGAGAGAATTTTTGGTGTAAAGTCTTTAATTAATTAATCTTTGTCAAACAAAAATCAATTTATATTTATGTTATAATTTATTAAATT
>SKCR01053723.1:0-30058 GCA_019454045.1 Zanthoxylum bungeanum | reverse complement strand
ATATAGTACCAATATCCAATTCCTTCGTACATCAACCAGTGTCCAAACGTGGTTTGGTATACATGGAATCCATTTCGGACCTCATGGCACTTTTCATAATAGGGAGTCGATACCCTTATCACTTCCTCATACGTAGTAAGTTTTTCGTGTTCCTCATACCTCCCAGGTTATTTTCCCTTGACTCTCCTCCTCTCCTCACTCCTTCTCTTCCGACTTACGCAGTTTTTTTATCCTATTCGAAGATGATGGGTACAGTTTCATCATCTTGATAAACTGTTTGTGTTCCTTAAATAATCGTTGCCTGGAACATATTACTTTATCCGATTTTTTCATCGAGTTTTACTTTCCTCCTCCCACTTACCACTGCATATGGTATTCTCTTAGGAAAACCGCATGTCCGAGCAAAATTAATTGTTCTCTTGTGGGGATTGTATAAGTAGTATACTTTGGTTTCCCTAGGATAACCTACAAATTAGGCATTTATCCGTTTGGGTTTCTAGTTTGGTATTATCCAAACATATGCCTAGCATACCAAATCTTCAGGAATGAGAAAACCACGTTTCTTTCCTGTTCATATCTCATATGAAGTCTGTCTAAACAGATTTTCCATGAACCTTATTCAAATAAGTCTTGCCCTGTTTAATAAATGCGTACCTATAAGGAAAATAGTAGCTCAGAGTGACTTATGATTAACCTTATCATGCCAACAACAAAATTCGTTTTTCTCTGTTCGGACACCTGCTCAATTGAGGTGTTCCGGGAGGAGTCCCACTTTGAAGAATCTAAGAACCTTTCAAGTAATCGAGAAACTTATTGCTGAATTATTTTCCCATCATAGTAGTCCAATCGGGATGTATTTACTTTTTTGCCGATCCTATTTGTCAACTCTTGTCGAAACTCTTTGAATCTAATCAAAAGTTTCTGATAGCATGTTTCTAAAGAACACATAACCATAAACGCGATGCCACATCCATAAGTTTACGAAGTATTTCATATCCACCTCTAGCCTAGCTAGATATGGGACCATTTCTCACTATGAACGAGGGCTAACATAATCGATGGCACTTGTTAACTTTGACCAAGTCAAAGGTGATTTAGGCATTTTGCCTCTGACTAATCTTTAAACATCATTTGAAATGGGATCAAATCCGTCCTAGTTCCCTCTTCAAAAGTGTGGAATATACGAGTCTTGTTAATTTTGTCCCAGACCGACAATGCACTTAAGTCTCACTGATTAATTCAGTTTGAGCGATTTTGTTTGGTCCTAATTATAACGTTTTGAGATTCAATTTATATCAACTATAAATAATGTTATTCACATCTAATGTTGCTTATCTCAATATCATCTTTATAATAAAACCTTTGTGTTCTGAATATAAGGTATACTCCAACGAGTTATGTTAGACATTATGTCCCATAGCGTCACTGTTTGTAAATGATATTGTATTATTGTACAAAATTAACTATGTGATAATGAAATTGCCTTTTGCCGTTTTGTAATATTATTTACTTTGACTTATAAATGGCGAAAGTCCATATGATTAGTACCTGGACTGAGAATGATATGAGACAGTATCAGTCCCCAAAGGTTTAATCATTAAATATCCCTAGTCGTAGTATTATCGAGACTGGACATCGATAATGCGGAATAGACTAGTATTGCGCTTGTGCACGTTGTGAGGGCACACGGCATAGTTCTCATATATTTAAGTATTGGATACTTATGCAAGTGCGATAGGAGGTTGTGTTTTACCGATGGTACGGAAAACAGCTTCGCTCTGGATAGACCCCCGCGGAATCCCATTGGTAGTATGTCTGCGTGTCTATGGGAGGCCGCATCAGGGTAGGTGTATATGGTCTTAACCTGAGACTTACATCGCTAGTACTTGCGACAATCGGTAAACTTTAGTTTTGGTGGTTGGGGACCTTAACCGGTTCTGTGTACACCTCTTCTGGGTTTATCGAGAATCGTAGTGTACTGGATGTGATGTCAAGATGGAAGTATCGCTTCAGACATATGGAGGTGATGATCACGCAGGACACAGAACTAGTACTCTATAAAAGGTTGCAACCGTCGGGACAATATGACAAGGTCAGGATTGTCCGATTTAAAGAGACTAGTTGCTTGATGTCCGATATATGTTTCGTACGGGGCAGACACATCTCCAGCCCCAGGCCTAGCATGTGATCATCCGATACTGGATCGATGTACGCAATACTACGGTATACTACGCCTGATACAGATCTTATATTCCTATAAGAATATTTCTGGAGAATTGGGTAGGCATGGCGCTTTGCTAGAAGCCAACCTTGTCTTGTGAATCGGTAAAGACGTAGTACGAGGTACGTACGTGTTCGGATTATCCGACGACCGTATTTACTGCCAAAATATCCGGAGATCTCTTGGGTCGCTTCCTGAAGATTCACCTATGATATTTGATTCGAACTTAATTAATCTTGGATTAATTGCGGAGAAACTTTATCTCGGATAAAGTGCCTTATTTAGAGAGAGAGAACGATTAATTTGGAATTAATCGATAAAATTATTATATTCGATATAATAATCGAAATTCGATTTCGACGCGAAATTAAATTAGATTTTAATTCGGGCATACGAGTTAATTTAGAATTAATTCGTAAGCGACGTAAATAATAATTTCGCTAGGAGCGATTATTTATTTAAATCCGATTTAATTAACGTCGCGACGCTAGCTCGGTATTTCGGAAATATCGAACCCGAACGCGTGAGTGGACGTGGGCCCACTTTCATTGGGAAACGTGTGGGGCCCACATGACACTTGTCATTGATATGGCATTGCATGTTAATAGTGTATAAAAACTCTAAGGCATTGCATGGTGATAGTGTGCATTTCACTCAAAGGCATTGCATGGAGTTTGAGTGTTTGACACTCTAAGCCATTGCATGGTTTATGTCATAGATTTATTATTAATTTAATAAATTATAACATAAATATAAATTGATTTTTGGTAATACAAAGATTAATTAATCAAGACTTTTCAAAAAATTCTCTCTTCTCTCTCTCTCAAATTGCCGAGAACTCCATTGACAAGGGCAAGGAAGATTTGATCTTCCATTCTCCATTTTTGCTAGCACAAGCAAGGGATCAAAAGAGGTGATAGGGAAACCATCAAAGAGCTTGGAATACAAGCTTGGAGCTTCAAGTCTTCTTCTTCCTCTTGGCCGAATCCTCCACCACTTGGAGCTTCTACCATTTGATCTTCTACTTCATCACAAGGCATTGTAAGTATGATTCCGCCATACTTCATGTTTTATATATTTCTTTATAGTATTTCACATGCTTAATCTTTGTTTGGGACATATTATAGAAACCAACAATGGTATCATTGAGCTAGGTTTAAGCATGAAATACTTTAGGTTAAAATTTGGGTAAAATTGATTGAAGCATGTTCTTGTGAAATTTGATGAATGAGTATGCTTATATGTATGTTAAATGACATTATATGAAATCAATTTTATGAAAAATGCATTGGATGATTTTTCCCCAAATTTTACCTTGGCCGAATGGGTGTGATAAATTGATTGAAGCATGTTCTTGTGAAATTTGATGAATAAGTATGCTTGCATGTATAGAATGATATTACATGGAATCAATTTTATGAAAAATGCATTGGATGATTTTTCCCCAATATATTCACCTTGGCCGAATGGCATGATGAAATTGATATAAGCATGTTCTTATGAAATTTGATTAATAAGTATGCTTGCATGTGTATAACATGATGTTATATGGAATCAATTTCATGAAAAATGCATTGGATGATTTTTCCCCAAATCCATGCCTTGGCCGAATGTATTACTACTTGGAGTGGTTTGATATTTTTTGTGTATAAGATCATTGGATGACTTAGAACGTGTATGGGACGTAGATTAGTAATTCAATCGGATTGAAATACAAATCGATACACAAAACTCACCTTGGCCGAATACATAAGACATGTAATGAGTTGATTTTTTGTTAAAATTAATGTTGGACATTTATTTTGAACAATACATGATTAATAAATTAAATGGGTATTATTGGAATATTTGGTTTAATATGTTAATCTTGATATTACACTTTAATTAATTGGATTTAATGTTTGGAATATTAAAATTTAATTAATGGGCTTAATTGGTTAATTGGGCTTTTAATATTGTATTTGGGCATAATGGGCTTGGTTGGACCAAGTAGATTTGGGCCAAATGGATTGGATCCAATTTGGGCCTAAATCACTCCATTAAGTCCAAATATAATATAATGGGCTTTAATAATTTAATTGGGCCTTATGGGCTTGAAATTGGTTTTATGGCACTTAAGGGTGATTCCTTATTTGGGCTTGGTAATTGGGTATGACCCACATTGACCAAAGCCCAAGCCTTAATAAATCAATTGAAAGCCCATTTGACTCGAATTAAATTAAACATTGGATGTTAGTTGGGCTTTGAGACCCAATAGAATTGGATTTAGAATCTAAGTCTTTAAAGCACATTAAAGTGTAAACATTTAATTTGGAATTAAATAATTGAATTAGTATTGAATACGAATTAAATAAGATTTAATAAGTAGTTCGATATAATTCGCGAATTCGTACCTTGTGTACTTATTCTCAATCGAGTTGGACTCGCGCAAAATCAAACCGTTGTTTGAACATTGGATGATCACTTTAACAAAGACTAATTAATTGGATTAGATTGGTTGTAAAAGCATGTCTTGTTTGAATATATATGTATGTGATGAATGAATAGTGTATATCGGATGGATATTAGAAGGGAAAGGGTAATTTTAGAAATTATTGTAAATTTGGAATTTATAAATTGGACCTGCGTGTCCAGCCTTATCTCTTTATCTCTTTGTATTCTCTTCTCACCTAATTCCCCTCAATGTAAATGAGGTTTCTCTTATTGTATTATGTAATTGGGTAGAAGTAGAATAGTGCTAACGGGGAGAGGAAAGGGAGTGATTTGTTCTAGGAACAAGTTGTTTATATATCCATCCGCATATCACTATTATTTTACTTTACGCGCTTTATGATGTTTTAGAAGCATGCTTAAGGGTGTATGATGATGAGACCTAACAAAGATAAATAAATTGGTTGCCAATTACGCAAAATCCCTCAAACAATATTAAGCGATTTTCCTTCCGTTGAATGATTCTTTCTCAAGATCCGAAATTGGCATTGTTTTTGGCCAAAGTCAAGACCTTTGTCAATTGAGGATGTGTTTGAATCATGAGAGTTTTGTTCCACATCGGTGTCCTGTCCAAGTTGTGATTTTTTTGGCCAAAGTCAAGATCACTTCTTGTCCATCGACATTGATTACGAAATTTTCCTTGTCAATGGGTCCCGCTTAACTGGAATCATTAGGTTTGTGTGCCAAAGCCAAGGCTTAGTTGATTCAGAGGAAATGGTTAGGAAAATGTATTAGATACATTGACATATGTATTAGATATATATGTTTCGGACTTGGATGTCCACCTACCGGATCTAGGAATTGGATGGGATCCAATTGATCTTCGAGATCTACCTAGTTAAATCATACAACTTGTTGGCCAAAGTCAAGGTTGTGTGTTATTTAACGGGATCCTAGCCCACTAGGAAATTAGATTTCCCGAGTTGTCTACAGAGGGTTAGAAACTTGAAGAAAATAGTGGGAGGCTATTATTGAATTTGCAATTTCATTCAGATATTTAGCCTTACGCGTCTTTCAAAATTATTTCGTCAATATTTTAAATAATTAGTTGGACTAATATATTGTTATTTTATATGTAACAGTTTGACTGTACCCATAACATCGTTGACTTTATAGTTGGACTATAGTTGTCAAGATGACTGGCAAAGGTAATATCCGCGACATAATCATGGGCGATAATGTCTTCAAAGGGACAAACTTTGCCGACTGGGAAATGAACCTCAAGATAGTGCTTGGGGCTGAGAGGATACTGTATACTATTCAGAGACCTCTCCCGCCTAAACCCACTGAGCCACTGGAGCTAGAGTTATGGAAAACTCATAGTGATGATTGTGACCAAGCTCAGTCAGTTATGCTAGCTGCAATGACTCAGCATTTCAGACGCCAGAATAGGGACTTGGATCCCTATAACATGATGGCAAGATTGCGTGATCTTCACCGCACCAAAAGTAAGCTAGTAAGAGGTACGAGCTAGTAACTCTTCCGCTCCCGGATGACAGATGGCGCATCAGTTGAAGCCCACGGGGCTCAAATGATTGCCGATATTGATGAGTTGGCCAATATGGGAATAGTCTTGGAGGCTGATCTGACTATAGATATGATCTTGCAGTCACTTCCGATACTTGGAAACAAATCATAGTCAACTACAAGTTGATGGATACTGACGACACTCTTGGAGAGTTGTTGTCTGTGCTGAAGGAGTCCGAAAAGGAACTCCTAAAGGGGAGCAAGCGCGAGGCGCATTTTGCATTGACCTCTCATGCGCCAAAGGGTGGCCCCAAGGCAATTGGAGGTGCAAGGAAGAAGAAGTTCAAGAAGAAGGGTAAAGGCAAGTTGACAGTGGCTTCTAGGAAGCCAAAGGACAAATCTCGCGACATCTGCCTCAACTGCGGCAAGAGGGGTCACTGGAAACGTGACTGCCGAATGAGCATTGTGCAGAGGGAGGATATCAAGGCTGGCAAGGCCATTGCCTCTGGTATGTTTGTTATTGAGATAAATATGAATACTTCTAGTTTTAAAAATTGGATTTTTGATTCTGGTTGTGGTGCTCATATTTGTACTGATGTGCAGGATCTGCATGATAGCAGGGTGCTGGCATAAGGGAGATGGATCTACGGGTCGGAAACGGAACACCAGTTGCTGTTTTGGCCGTAGGGACTTTTGTTTTAGTACTGCCCTCAGGGCATGAACTTAAACTTTTGAACTGTTATTTTGTGCCTAGTTTAACTAGGAATATTATATCTGTATCCTTGTTAACCCAGCAGGGTTACACTTTTGTATTCAGGAACACAGGGTGTTATTTATATAAAATGATGCAGAAATTTGCACAGCTGTTGCAAATAACGGTCTTTATATTTTGAATATAAATGAATCTCCTAAAATGACAAACAAAAGGCTCAAAAGGAGTAATCTAAAAGATGAAGCTTATATGTGGCATTGTCGTCTGGGACACATCAACAAGACTCGCATATCCACACTTTCAAAGAGTGGGTACTTGGACGAATTTGATCCCAATTCATATGACGTCTGCGAATCTTGTCTTTTAGGCAAAATGCCTAAATCACCTTTTAGCGGTAAAGGTGAACGTGCCACAGAACTGTTAGCTCTCGTTCATACTGACGTATGCGGGCCCATGTCTAGCCAGGCTAGAGGTGGATTTCACTACTTCGTAACCTTTACAGATGATGCATCTCGTTACGGTTATGTGTATCTTATGAGACACAAGTCGGAAACTTTTGAGAAATTCAAAGAGTTTCGACACGAAGTGGAGAAACAAACAGGGAAGAGTATTAAGACATTACGGTCAGACCGTGGTGGCGAATACTTAAGTTATGAGTTTCAAGATTACTTGAAAGAATATGGTATTCTTTCACAGTGGACTCCTCCTGGAACACCGCAATTAAACGGTGTGTCCGAACGGAGAAACCGCACCTTGTTGGACATGGTGAGGTCAATGATGAGTCGCACTGAGCTACCAATATCCTTCTGGGGATACGCATTAAACAGTGCTATACTTATTTTGAATAAGGTACCGTCGAAGTCTGTTGAACAGACTCCATATGAGATATGGACAGGAAGGAAACCAGGTTTCTCTTTCCTGAAGATTTGGGGATGCTGGGCATATGTTAAACGTTTGGAAGGTACCAAACTTGAACCCAAATCTGATAAATGCCTTTTCGTTGGATATCCTAGGGAAACCAAAGGATATTACTTCTATCACCCACAAGAGAACAAAGTATTTGTTGCTCTACATGCGGTTTTCCTTGAGAAGGAATTCCTAAATGCAGTGGTAAGTGGGAGGAAAGTAGAACTCGATGAAGATCGTAGTGATACTGTTCCTGGCAATGAATCAACGACGGAACAAGAACAGACCATCCGGGATGAGTCTGTACCACAAACTTCACATACACAAGGACCGCGTAGGTCGGAGAGAGTCAGAACAGTACCTGAGAGGTATGGGTTCCTGATCTCACCTCATATAGATATTAATCTTATTGAGGATAATGAGCCGGCTACGTATGAGGAAGCGATACAAAATATCGATTCCGCTTTATGGCAAGAAGCCATGAAGTCCGAGATGGATTCCATGTACGCCAACCAAGTTTGGACACTGGTTGATGCACCAGAAGGCGTAAAGCCTATTGGATGCAGATGGATCTTCAAGAAGAAGACCGACATGGATGGCAACGTACAAACGTACAAAGCTAGGCTTGTAGCGAAGGGGTATCGTCAACAATATGGTATTGATTATGACGAAACCTTCTCACCCGTTGCCATGATTAAATCCATTCGGATAATGCTTGCAATAGCTGCATATTTCGACTTCGAGATATGGCAGATGGACGTTAAAACCGCTTTCCTTAACGGAAACCTTTTGGAGGATGTTTATATGCAACAGCCTGACGGTTTTATCGTACCTAGACTTGCAAACAAGGTTTGTAAGTTAAATCGATCCATTTATGGATTGAAGCAAGCATCACGGTCATGGAATCAGCGTTTTGATGAGATCATAAAGGAATATGATTTCGTGCAAAACGCAGATGACCCTTGTGTATACAAGAAGGTTAGTGGGAGAGCACTTACTTTTATTGTCCTTTATGTCGACGACGTATTGCTTATAGGCAATGACATTCCCATGCTAACGTCGGTGAAAGCTTGGCTTTCATTAAAATTCTCCATGAAAGATCTGGGAGAAGCAGCCTTTATTCTTGGAATAAAGATCTACAGGGATAGATCTAGAAAGCTGCTTGGACTCTCCCAGAGTACATACATTGATAAAGTGTTGAAGAGATTCAACATGGAACAATCCAAGAGGGGATTGGTTCCAATGGTACGAGGTACCTCTCTGTCTAAGGACATGTGTCCTAAGACTCAGGAAGAGAGAGACCACATGAGTCGGATACCGTTCGCCTCGGCAGTCGGATCGATCATGTATGCCATGATATGTACACGACCTGATGTCTCATATGCTTTGAGCATGTGCAGTCGCTATCAGGCCGATCCAGGTGAAGGTCACTGGATAGCAGTTAAGAATATCCTTAAGTATCTTAAACGAACTAAGGATGCTTTCTTAATTTATGGAGGTGGAGAACTTGCGGTATCTGGGTATACCGATGCAAGTTTCCAAACCGACAAGGATGACTACAAGTCGCAATCCGGGTACATTTTTTGCTTGAATAACGGAGCAGTGAGCTGGAAATCTTCCAAGCAAGATACTGTTGCCGATTCAACAACAGAAGCGGAGTACATCGCTGCATCTGAAGCAGCAAAGGAGGCAGTTTGGATCCGAAAGTTCCTAATCGGATTAGGAGTAGTTCCGTTAGCAGCTGAGCCCGTTCCATTGTATTGTGACAATAACGGGGCTATAGCACAGGCTAAGGAACCAAGGTCTCATCAACGGTCCAAGCATGTTCTTCGACGTTATCATCTGATTCGGGAGATTATACATCGTGGCGATGTAAAAGTCGAGAAGGTCACATCAGATGACAACATTGCAGATCCGCTGACGAAAGCTGTTCTACAGCAAGTTTTTGAACGACACATACATAGTTCGGGTATTAGATGCTTGAGTGACTGGCTATAGGCCAAGTGGGAGATTGTTAGACATTATGTCCCATAGCGTCACTGTTTGTAAATGATATTGTATTATTGTACAAAATTAACTATGTGATAATGAAATTGCCTTTTGCCGTTTTGTAATATTATTTACTTGACTTATAAATGGCGAAAGTCCATATGATTAGTACCTGGACTGAGAATGATATGAGACAGTATCAGTCCCCAAAGGTTTAATCATTAAATATCCCTAGTCGTAGTATTATCGAGACTGGACATCGATAATGCGGAATAGACTAGTATTGCGCTTGTGCACGTTGTGAGGGCACGACGGCATAGTTCTCATATATTTAAGTATTGGATACTTATGCAAGTGCGATAGGAGGTTGTGTTTTACCGATGGTACGGAAAACAGCTTCGCTCTGGATAGACCCCGCGGAATCCCATTGGTAGTATGTCTGCGTGTCTATGGGAGGCCGCATCAGGGTAGGTGTATATGGTCTTAACCTGAGACTTACATCGCTAGTACTTGCGACAATCGGTAAACTTTAGTTTTGGTGGTTGGGGACCTTAACCGGTTCTGTGTACACCTCTTCTGGGTTTATCGAGAATCGTAGTGTACTGGATGTGATGTCAAGATGGAAGTATCGCTTCAGACATATGGAGGTGATGATCACGCAGGACACAGAACTAGTACTCTATAAAAGGTTGCAACCGTCGGGACAATATGACAAGGTCAGGATTGTCCGATTTAAAGAGACTAGTTGCTTGATGTCCGATATATGTTTCGTACGGGGCAGACACATCTCCAGCCCCAGGCCTAGCATGTGATCATCCGATACTGGATCGATGTACGCAATACTACGGTATACTACGCCTGATACAGATCTTATATTCCTATAAGAATATTTCTGGAGAATTGGGTAGGCATGGCGCTTTGCTAGAAGCCAACCTTGTCTTGTAAATCGGTAAAGACGTAGTACGAGGTACGTACGTGTTCGGATTATCCGACGACCGTATTTACTGCCAAAATATCCGGAGATCTCTTGGGTCGCTTCCTGAAGATTCACCTATGATATTTGATTCGAACTTAATTAATCTTGGATTAATTGCGGAGAAACTTTATCTCGGATAAAGTGCCTTATTTAGAGAGAGAGAACGATTAATTTGGAATTAATCGATAAAATTATTATATTCGATATAATAATCGAAATTCGATTTCGACGCGAAATTAAAATTAGATTTTAATTCGGGCATACGAGTTAATTAGAATTAATTCGTAAGCGACGTAAATAATAATTTCGCTAGGAGCGATTATTTATTTAAATCCGATTTAATTAACGTCGCGACGCTAGCTCGGTATTTCGGAAATATCGAACCCGAACGCGTGAGTGGACGTGGGCCCACTTTCATTGGGAAACGTGTGGGGCCCACATGACACTTGTCATTGATATGGCATTGCATGTTAATAGTGTATAAAACACTCTAAGGCATTGCATGGATAGTGTGCATTTCACTCAAAGGCATTGCATGGAGTTTGAGTGTTTGACACTCTAAGCCATTGCATGGTTTATGTCATAGATTTATTATTAATTTAATAAATTATAACATAAATATAAATTGATTTTTGGTAATACAAGATTAATTAATCAAGACATTTTCAAAAAATTCTCTCTTCTCTCTCTCAAATTGCCGAGAGCTCCATTTCAAGGGCAAGGAAGATTTGATCTTCCACTTCTCCATTTTTGCTAGCACAAGCAAGGGATCAAAAGAGGTGATAGGGAAACCATCAAAGAGCTTGGAATACAAGCTTGGAGCTTGAAGTCTTCTTCTTCCTCTTGGCCGAATCCTCCATCACTTGGAGCTTCTACCATTTGATCTTCTACTTCATCACAGGCATTGTAAGTATGATTCCGCCATACTTCATGTTTAAATATATATCTTTATAGTATTTCACATGCTTAATCTTTGTTTGGGACATATTATAGAAACCAACAAGTTTATACTCTGATATAGAGATAATGTTTCTAGTCAAATAGGTTACATTCCAATAGTTTCTATTTAAATTACATACCAAAGGTAGTTCTTGAAACTTGGGTTTCTACGGTTGAAACATCGAACTCCGTCCCGTTTCTGACTCGAAGGTAGATCTCACCTGAGTCAGTATCCTGTTTATTCAGCATTCTGCCATCAAGTACATATCTTGTACCATAACTTAGTATCAAAAATCAATTTTAATATTTTAAACTAATAGCGAACATGTTTATGACAAACATACTTGAAGCCTGAGCCTTGCCCTTCTTCACTTCTTCTGTCTACCTTGTCCTACGGCAGTCACGCTTCCAGTGACCCCGTTTGCCACAGTTTAGGCAGACATCTTGATAATTCTTTTGTCTTCCCGGAAGACTGTGATGATTTTGGCCTTTGCCCTTTTTAGAAGCTATGGCTCTGCCTCCTAGATACAACCATCAACTCTCCAAGATTTTACTCTTGGTTTTTATGAACCTGCCCAGCTTTCGGGTAGAGACTATAAGATCAAATCTTGGTAGTCTCGGCAACGTAGGTATGCCCATAACCTAGATGATTGATGTCAGCAATCATCTGCGACAGCCTAGTGCTCGACATATGTACCTTCTGACATACACAGCAAAAGAGCTTCTTATGCATTTATACATCTAAGATTTAAGAATAAATCAATGAAGATCTTTAATTTCATCATCATGGTACAATAGTTAATCCTTAATTTTGACGATGGGGATTAAGAGTTATTGCGGTAATGCATAATAGATTGAACATAAAGTTTCATCAATCAAATGAATATTCCAAAAAACATGTTCTACTAACTTTGCTCAACTCCGGGCTTAGGCCCGAGATGTTAACTTATCAAATATAAAACTTCTCAGTTCCAGGACTATCCTGAGGTCAATTTCCAATTTGAAAATTAAAGCCGTTTAAGACATTTTCCATCCAGGAGTATGTTCTAAACGCTAATCATTCAATTATCTTGATTGCTATAGTCCAACTATCCAATCAACGATTTCGGACTATTGAATATATGGTTTATTTAAATTCAAATAATAATTACTATAATCCAATTATATAATCAACTTTTATTTGAAATAGTTTGAATACAGTCCAACTTTTTAATTAAAACAACAATTAAATATTAGTCAGCTAATATATATTTAAATTAATGACGAAAAATTGAAATGAACGCGTATTGGCAAGTATCTAAACGAAATTGCAAATTTAATACTTGCCTCCCACTATTTTTCGGTGAGCCTCTAACCCTCTGTTGAGTACTCGGGAAACCTTGTTTCCTAGTGGGCTGGATCCCGTTAAATAACACACAACCTTGACTTTGGCCAACAGCTGTATGATATTTAACTAGGTAGATCTCTAAGATCAATTGGATCTCATCCAATTCCTAGATCCAGTAGGTGGACATCCAAGTCTGAAACACATATCTAATATATGCCATATATCCAATATATTGCCTAACCTTTTTTCCTCTGAATCAATTAAGCCTTGGCTTTGGCATAACAAACTTAATGATTCCAATTAAGCGGGACCCATTGACTTTGGAAAGCTTCGTAATCGATGTCGATGGACAAGAAGTGATCTTGACTTTGGCCAAGAAATCACAACTTGGACAAGACATGCGATATGGAACAAAGCCTTCATGATTCAAACACATCCGCGATGGACAAATGCCTTAACCTAGGCCAACAAACCAGTGCCAATCTTGGATTTTGAGTAAGAATCACTCAATGGAAGGAAAACGCTTAATATTTGTTGAGGGTTTTTCGCGTAATTGGAAACCAATTAATTATCTTTGTTAAGGTCTCATCATACACCCTTAAACATGCATTCTAAAAGCATAATAAGACGCGATAAATAAATTAATAATGATATGTAGATGGATATTTAAAACAACTTGTTCCTAGAACAAATCTCTCCATTTCTTATCTCCCGCTAGCACAAATCTTACTTCTACCCAATTACATAACACTTCTAAAGAAACCTCATTTATATTGAGGGGAATATGTGAGAAGAGAAATACAAAGAGTCAATAGGTAATATGCTGGACACGCATGTCCAATTTAATAAATTCTAAATTTATTACAACAATTTCCAAAATTGCCCTCACCCATCTAATATCCATTTGATATACATTATTCGTGCATCACATCCATGTATTCACACAAATCATATTATCAATCAATCTAATCCAATTAATTAATCTGAAATTAATGACCATCCAATGTCCAAACAACGATTTGATTTGCGTGAGTCCACCTCATTTAAGAATAAGTACTCAAAGTACGAATTATTGAATTATATCAAATTACAATATTAAATCCAATGAAACTTGTATTCAATACTAATTCTTTATTTAATTCCAAATTAAATAAATAAACTTTATTAATGAGCCTTTGCGACTTAGATTCTAAAAACAATCTTTACGGGTCTCAAAGCCCAATTAACATCCTAATCTCAATTTAATTAAAGTCCAATGGGCTTTCAATTAATTTATAAGGCATGGACTTTGGCAACCAAAGCCCAAAAAGGAATCACCCTTTTGCCAAAAATCAATTTAGGCCCATTAGACCCAATTAAAATTTTAAAGGTCCATTATATTATATTTGGACTTTATGGATATGGTTTTGGGCCCAATTGGATCCAACCAATTAACCTAAACCATACTTGGCCCAACCAAGCCCATTAAGCCCAAATACAACTTTAAAAGCCCAATTCCAAATTTAGCCCAACTAATTAAATTTCAATATTCCCAATATCACAATTTAATTAATTCAAGTGTATTAGCCATAATTAATTATTCAAATTAACATTTCCAAAATACTATTTAATCAATTAATCATGCTAATCATCATCAACACATGTCCAACATCATTGAATCAAAAATCAATTCATTACCATGCTAATTGGTCACAGTAATTAAGGGTTTATTGTCCAATTTCGATTTTAATCCAATTGAATCTCAAATCAACATGTCCCAAGTATTTCAACTCATCCAATGATCAAAAGAACAAAAAATACCATGACATTATGGCATACACACCATTCGGCCAAGCCAAAATTTTGGGGAAAATTTGATCCAATTCAATTTTCATCAAATTGATCATGCATATCTCTAAGTTATCACCATTCAAGCATACTCAAACAATCAATTTCATCAAATCATGCTCAAATCAATTTTACCCAAATCTTACCCTAATTCAAATTTCATGCTTAATCAAGGCTCTGATACCATTGTTGGGTTTTCTAGGTTATCCCAAGATCAAATTAAGCTATGAAAAGTGCGAATACAACAAAGTAAAGTTGCGGAAATACTCACTTTGATCGGATTTGAGATGCGAAGAACACAAAACTTTTTCTCCTCCATTGAAGCTCTCGGCCAAGCCCTCTTTGTGCTCCAAGTTTCGGTCAACCCTCCATGTGTATGCTCCAAGCTTTGTGAATGATGATTCCACGCTCATGAACGGATTTCCCTATCACCTTTGAATGACTCCTCTAAGTGCTAGCTTTAGAAATTTTGCCACAAAATTTCCTTGTTCATCATTGTTGTTCTCGGCAAAGAGAACCAAAAGAGAGAAAAGATGGCCCTTGGCCGAATGGGAGAGAAGAGAGACAGAGATGAGTGTTGTGTGTGTTGTGTAATCTAATACATAAAATCAAAGTCAAATACCAAAATAATAAAAAAATGGTAAATGTCTTTCAAGCCATCACTTTAGTTTGTTCCACACTCAACCATCAACCAACATCTTCCATCACATTAAAGTGATAAAGTTGACTAGTGATGTGACACGTGATGTGACTTGTGGGCCCCACTTGATTCAAAATGCGAGTGGTCCTGCAAACACTCCCGGTCTCGGGTTCGCTAATTACGAATTAACGAGTTTTCCATTGCGACGTAATTAAATCAAATTTAATTAAATAATTATGCCTAGCAAAATTACTATTCACGTCACTAGCGAATTAATTCTAAATTAACTCGTTCGACCGAATTAAAATCTAATTTTAATTCCGCGTCGAAATCTAATTTCGAATAATATATCAAATATATTATTTTATCAATTAATTCCAAATTAATCGTTCTCTCTCTTTAAATAATATTTTATCCCAGATAAAATATCTCCGTAATTAATCCTAGATTAATTTTCTCTCTCTAATAATTAATCCTAGATTAATTATTTACAAGTCATACGTCATCGGTGAATCTTCAAGAAGCGACCCATGAGATCCTCAGATATGTTGGCAGTAAATCTGGTCGTCGGACTATCCGAACACGTACGTACATAGTACTACGTTTTTACCGATTTACAAGACATGGTCGGCTTCTAGCAAAGTACCGTGCCTACCCAATTCTCCAGAAATATTCTTAAAGGAATATGTAATCTATATCAGGCGTAGTATACGTCCTATTACGTATTACGATCAGTATCGGATGTCACGTGCTAGGCATGGGGCTGGAATTGTGTCTGCCTCGTACGAAGCACATGTCGGATCTTTGGTAACTAGTCTCTATAATCGGATAATCATGACCTAGTCATATTATCCCGATGAGTACAGTATATAAGAGTACCAGTTCCGTATCCTACGTGACCATCATCTCCACTATGACTGGAGTGATACTTCCATCTTGACATCACACCCAATACACTACGATTCTCAATATACCCAAAAGAGGCGTACACAGAACCTGTTAAAACCCTGGACGACCAAAACCAAAGTATATTGATTGTCGCAAGTATTAGCGGTGCAAGTCTCAGGTTAAGACCAAATACACCTACCCTGATTCGGACTTCCATAGACACATAGTCATACTACCAATGGAATTCTGAGGGTTCTATCCAGAGCGAAGCTGTTTCCGTACCATCTGTAAACACAACCTCCTACTACACTTGCATAAGTATCCAATACTTAAATATATGAGAACTATACCGTTACGCTCCCATAACACGTACAAGTGCAATACTAGTCTATTCCGTATTATTGATGACCAATCTCGATAATACTCCGACTAGGGATGTTTTAATGATTAAACCTTCATGGATTGATACTGTCTCATATTTTATCAATTCAGAACTAATCATATGGACTTTTATCATTTATATATCCCGATAATCTAATTACAAATGATAAAAGAGCAATTTCCTTTGTCACATAGTTAATTTGTACAACAACACCATGTTCTGTACAAATAGTGATGCTATAGGTCATAATTGTCCAACACAGGCAAGTCAAGTGGCAGCTGGCGAGCCAGGTAAGTAAAAATGCATTGCATAACTTTGATAGGATTGTCACTGTTACACATTGCACGATTCCCATCAAAGTGGGGGCGACTGTAGGCACTGCATTTTTGCATATAAGTCCCGATGATGAGTCTCGTACGAAGGCACTACTCTTTAGGTTGCGGAAGTCGCGGGAAATGAATGTCGGAAGGGGAAATTCAGAATAAGTATGTCATCAGATTCAATTCACATGTTCACTGCTTTCGCGTTCGTGCTGCATTCGTGAGCACGTTCGAACGTCAAGCAGATTACAGGCGTTTGTGTAGCGTTCGAATAGGCGTTCAAACGGTGTCGATACTTCTGGTTTTGCTGCTAGCTTCACGCCCAAGCCCAATTAGCCCACCAAAACCCATCCAAAAAATAATTAAAATATTTAAAATGCATGTCACAAATTAAATTAATTAAATCAAATCCCTTCATAATCTAATCAAATCCCTTCCCTATCAAACACAAATTAAGATATTCACTCTCTAAATTAAACACATCTTTTCCTTTCATGAACCAATCAAAACACTTCCATTTTTTTTAGGATTCCCTTCATTACCTAGAAACCCTAGAAACCATTATAAAAAAAAGCCTAAACCAACCTTAGAACCCCTAGCTCATTCTCACAAAAAAAACACAAAAGAAATAAACTTAACACTCACGCCCAAGGCAAAGCAAGAAGCAAAGAAATAATTCTCTTTTCTCCTCCTCTCATCACCGAAACCATGACCTCTAAACACCATCATCACCGAAACCCCTCCAAAATATAAAACATCATCACTGAAACAGTCACTTAATTCCTCACTGCCACCACCGAAAAAAAAATAGTCCTTGAAGCAGTCCTCCATTCACCGAAAACACACACCCAAACCATAGCTTAAACCACCAAAAATCACAGCCCAAAACAGACCATGCAGTGACCGCAAAATAGCAGCCCCAATACCTCTTAAAGAACGCTAAAAAAGTCCCTTAATACAGTGAAAACAGTGACCAGAAAATACAATAAAAAACAGCAGCAAAAAAAAGGAAACGATAACTCAAAAAAGCAAAGCAGCGAACGAAAGCAATAGACCAGTAAACCAGAGGAGTTGCGGAGCATCAACCCTTCTGAAGGCCGTGTAACGCACTTTTGAGAGACGACCTAAGAGGTTAGACCTGAGGGTACCCTTCTTATTTATTCTCATCTTTTTGTTGTTTATTAGAATTCCTTCGTATGAGAGTCGTGTGTTGATACACGTTGTGGTCCTTGAATGAATGGAATATATGTTCTCTCTTGTGGTATATCGGATGGAAACCCAGACGTAAATTCTGTAGCCGAATCCGAATGGACGGTATTGCGGTTTACACTCGGGATACAATGCCACGTACCACTTGAGAGATTCACGCATTTCGTTTCATCCAACCTTGTATTCGAGCATGATTTAGTCGTTAATATGTTATTACTTTCTGAATGTTACTTATTTATGCATGATGATATAGTGAGCATGGGCAAATCAAGTTGGATTAAAGGTCCTCCATTTTGAGGGATAAAAAGCCTAAGGGCTACCTTTGCCACGACGTTTTGCTGCGCCGGACGGAGTATGTTTGATTGAATGTGAGATATGTTTAATCGAGCATACGAGGTCCTATATTATTGTTGTCTTTATTTTATATGCATTGTAATATAATGCGAATGGGATAACTAGGGTGGATTAAAGGTCCTCTATTCGAGGGAAATGCCTGAAGGCTACCTTTACCACGATGTTTTGCCACGCCTTTTATTATGTCATTTACCATTTGCATATCATTGCTTTATTTACGCATGCATTGCATTCTTGTGCGCATGGGCTAACTATGGTGGATTAAAGGTCCTCTTTTCGAGGGAAATGCCTAAAGGCTACCTTTTCCATGATGTTTTGCCACACCAGACGAGGTGCACCCGATTGAATGTGAAATGTGTTCCATCGGGCACACGAGGTCCTACATTGTGTATTTGTTTATCCATATATATGTTTGTGTCATTTCAGATGCCATTTTGGCAATCTCGTCCGAACGCGTTTCCAAACGCTACACGAACGTATGCATCCTGCCTCATTCCATTCGAACACGTTTACGAATGCTACACGAATGTATACATTATGTCTTATTTCCGTTCGAACGCGCCTCAGAATGCTACTCGAATGCTTGCATTCTGTTTACCATTCGAACGCGTTTACGAATGCTACTCGAACGCGCATGTATTTTATTGTATCATATAGCAGGTCTCATCCGTTCGAACGTGTGATCAAACTCTATACGAACACGGACATTCTGTTTATCGTTCGAACATGTTATCAAACGCTACTCGAACACTTGCATTATGTTTACCATTCGAACGCGTTTACGAACGCTACATGAACGCGCACACACTGGACATATTCCTTCATCATGTTTCATGCATGTTTGTTCCCTTAGTCATTCCTTTCCCATCATATGCTTAGTTAGCTCTCTTCAATATTTATGCCTTTACCGTTATTGTTTGTTTATATTTTCCGCATTTGTTCTATATACTCCTGAGATTGTGTGCTCGCTTTTATCATCAATGCCTTTATAGTTGTTATTAGTTACATTATTGCGCTTTATTGTTTAATACGTTCGTGAATTATGTATTTTACCTTCATTTCTTTCATTTACGATTATGGGTGTGCAAACTTGCATGTTGCTTAAATTATCGGGAAACATTTGTTGAATGAGATTTGGTTGTACTATTGCATAAATCCTTTCATTACAAGTGGCATAAGTAAGGGACCATTACGAACCCAACGGTTTGAGGTCTTCCCTTGCGAGGGGTGAGTGCGACCTTAAATCATTTTACCGGTTCACACCAGGTGGCGACTCCATTTTTATTTCGTTACGCAATAGTCCCCCGTGGGCTACTCTGTACTCCCAACCGGGCCGCGAGCCGGAACAGCGTCGCCGATTTCCGTGTCTTACAACATGGCTGGTGCATGTTATCAAGTGCGTATGATAACAAGTTTATTTGATATTGACACATGTTTGGTGCACGTTAGCGGTCGTGACGCAGAAGTGTTTCGCGACGCCTAAATGACGATTTTGTCATTTTTGTCCTTTTTTCGCCGTTTTGGCCCCGATTTGATTCCAGTGAATCCGAAAACCTTATTTATATATAAAATACACAAAACACATCAAAATATTCAAAAAAACTCAAGAAACTATACAAAATATTAAGTAAAAGGGACGATAAATATTGATATATTTACGCCTATCAAGTACCTTGTTTTATATGTGTATGGAAGAAGGGTAAAAAGTACAGGATAATTTACTTGTTTGATCATTTACAAAGAAAGAAAAAAATTATTAATTTAGATAAGAATTTGTATTTTTAAAAAATTTCGCTTAAATGACTAGGGACTAGTAATAAGCTGGTTGGGGGAATCATGAACACTAAAAATTGCATATTTATTAAAAGAAAAATCAATCATTTTACACTTATAGTTTCATTAATCCCCTTAATTTAGCATAATAATTAAATTTATGTTTTATATATTTTTATTGTGATTTTTATCATTTATTCAAGTGAAATAATACTTTGGATGCATATCTAGAAAAATGGACATGTCATTTAGATTTTGGAGGCCATAAATTTAATAGGGCATTATAACAGTGTACAACTTCACAAATTTAAGCTATGTGCAATGTTCATATTTTGGCCATAACTTTTTACTCCGATATCGGATTGAAGTGATTCCAGTTTCAGATGAAAGAAGACTCAAAGATATACAACTACTGCTGACACGGTTTCTAATTCGAAGGTTTTCAAGGCCAAAATTGATAAAAATCCAAAGTGTATTATATATTATTATTTAAAGACAAAAACAATTACAAAAAAACAAAACAAAACAAAACAAAACAAAAAAGAAATATTAACTTGCCATCCACCTTTCGGTGGATGGCCCTTCAAACATGACTTTCTCCAATTGTAATTAAATTTGAAATTAAAGAAAGAGCTGAGCATCCTCTATAAATAATAGGATGCTCAGCATTCAATCTTAATATTTTCTTCTGAATCTCTTGTAGAATTTGGGAGAGAGTATCTTGTGTGTTCTATTTAAAAGCTTTCTTGTAATTTTTTTTTTTTAGTAATAAAATTACGTGTGTTTTTATTCAAATTATGAGTAGGTAATTTCTTTTTTCTTGGGAAAAGGGTGAAACTTTTAACATGAAATTTTAGATTAATCTCACTTATATTATAATATATAATTAGTAATCTAATGATTAATATTTAATTTAATTCTGGATTAATTATTGACAAATTTTGTTACCGCCTATCTGGCTGGTTTTATTTATTTGGCATAATTAAGTACCAAACTGGACTTTCTTATTGACAAAATTATCACCACCTTTATGGCTGATTTTATATATTTTGGCATAATTAATTCCTTAAATAAATTAATTGTGTAATAATGACAATTTATATATTATAAAAAGTGATATTTCTAAATTTGAAAAATTAAAAATGGATCCCGTAGCCTCAGGATTTTATTTTATTATTATAATTTAGTTTAAAATTTCCAATCACCCAAACAATTCAACCTTTTAATTTTTCACTAGAATTATTATTTGATTTTACTAAATCTATTTCCTGCAGATCGACCCGGTCTTACCGGGTTATTTTATTACTTCGACACTCGTATACTTGGGAGTAAAGAACCACTTTTTGAGCGTGTCAAGTTTTTGACGCCATTGTCGGGGAGTATAATTTCATAGATAGAATATTAATTTGAAGTCTTTTCAATTTAATTTAGTCACCGGACATCTTGCCTCAGCAAAGATCCATTATTCATGTAAAACGGTTGAGCTTGAGTTTGTAAAAAAAATGTGTGAATAAATTCAATTCCGTAGCCTCTCTAACTCAAACAATTAAGTCCGTAGAGGTGTTTTAAAACTTAGTGCCCTAAAGCCATCTGGTCTGGGAGTCTCTGGCCCAAAGCTCTTTACATGGATTAAAGAGAAAGCTTAAGGAAATCAGACACTTATTCTTTTTAATATCTTAAATCTGAGCAATTAAGTTTGTTGGGGTGTCTTAACACCTAGTGCCCTAAAACCAACAGGTTTGGGAGTTACTGGTCCAAAGCTCGTTACGAGGATTGAAGATGCAATATTATTTTTTTTTAAATAATCTATTTTTGTATTTATAAATAAACTTTAAATGCCAATTGGTGTGAATGCTAATGTAATTTTAGGACAAAAATATTACTCTCTTTTCAATGAGACCTGTGAATATTGTGGGCACAATGAATTGATTTATACCTTATTTTATCTGTGTATGGAAGAAGGGTAAAAGTGTAGGAGAATTTACTTGTTTGATCATTTAGAAAGAAGGTGTCTGTTATGACTGCCCTTCTGTAGGCACTGCATTTTTGCACATAAGTCCCTATGATGAGTCTCATTTGGAGACACTACCTTTTAAGTCACGGAAGTTGTGGGAAACGGACGTCGGAAGGGGAAATTCAGAATAAGTATGTCATCAGATTCATTTCATAAATTCACTGTTTTCGTTCGTGCTGCGTTCGCAACCACATTCGAACGTCAAACAGATTGCAGGCGTTTGTGTAGCGTTCGAATCGACGTTCGAACGGTGTCGGTATTTCTGGTTTTGCTGCTAGCCTCACACCCAAACCCAATAAGCCCTCCAAAGCCCATAAAACATATCCAATTAATAAAATGCATATTTAACACATTGAGAATTAAATAAACTCTAAAAATCATATACCAATTTAAAATAAAACCATGCCTAATTAAAATCAATCAAGTATTATATTCCTAACTAAAAAAATTTCATGCCTAAACAAAAAAAATTAAATATAAAACCTTCCTTAAACAAACCAAATCTTGTCTCCAATCAATCTTTGGTTTTCCTTGTTTAACACTAAATCAAATCCTCCTTTAATGCACAAATCCCTTCATTGTCAAGCAAAGATTCACCCATCCCATTTTCCTATAAAAACAAAGCTATTCCAACCCTTGAACCCCCCGAACTCTCATGCTTATACAGCAAAGAAAAAGCCTCTCCATTCACGCCTAATACACTCAAGAAGCAACAAAGAATTTTCTCTCCTCCTCTTCCCTCCATAAACGAAAATCACAGCCCCTAAAACATCCACTGTATTACCAAAAATCACTACCTAAAACATTCACTGTTTGACTGAAAAACTGCCCCTGGAACACCCCCACAAACTACCGAAACTCACCCCTAAACAGTAGCCCTTAACATCACCAAAACAGCAGCCCCAAATACCCCAAAATAGTGGCCTAAAATACTTGAAATAGTGACCAGAAAAAGTCACCGAAAGAGCATGAAATACAGTAAAATTAACAGTAAAACAGGGAGAACTACGACTCAAAACAGTGAGACAATGAACGAGAGCAGTGAACTAGTGAACCGGAGGAGTTACGGAGCGTTAGCCCTACCGACGATCATGTACCGTACATCCGAGAGGTGATTTAAAAGGTTAGACCTGAGGGCACTTTTTCTATTTATTGTCATTCGTTTTTTAATTGTTTTATTCGCATGAGAGTCGTTTGTGGATGCATGTTGTGGCCTTCGAATGAAAGGGAAAATGTGTCGTCTCTTGTGGTATATAGGATGGAAACCTAGACGTAAATTTCGTAGCCAAATCCGAATGGACGGTAGTGTGGTCTGTACTTGGGATACAACTCCACGTACCACTTGAGTAAACGACACATATCTTCCTTTATTTTATCTTGATTGTTTATTATCCGCATCTTATATTTTGCCATTTTACTTTCTATATGTTTTTTGTTTGTGTGTTGATGATGTGATGCGCATGGGCTTAGCATATTGGTCTAAAGGTTTTCCATTTGAGGGAAGAAAAGGCCAAAAGGCTACCTTTACGCCAATACTTTGCCGCGCCGGACAATGTATGTTTGGTTGGATGTGAGATATGTTCAACCGAGCATACGAAGTCCTATATCATTGTCTTTACTTTCTATGCATTGTGATGTAACGTGCATGGGCTAACTAGGGTGGATTAAAGGTCCTCTATTCGAGGGAAAATGCCTGAAGGCTACCTTACCACGATGTTTTGCCGCGCTTTTTGTTATGTCATTGACTTTATACATATCATTGTTCTATTTATGCATGTATTGCATTCTAATGCGCATGGGCTAACTAGGGTGGATTAAAGGTCCTCTATTCGAGGGAAAATGCCTGAAGGCTACCTTACCATGATGTTTTACCGCGCTTTCTGTTATGTCATTGACTTTATGCATATCATTGTTCTATTCATGCATGTATTGCATTCTAATGCGCATGGGAAAACTAGGGTGGATTAAAGGTCCTCTATTCGAGGGAAAATGCCTGAAGGCTACATTTACCATGATGTTTTGCCGCGCCGGACAAGGTACACTCGATTGAATGGCAACGAGTTCAATCAAGCACATGGGGTCCTATATTGTGGATTTTCTTATTTATGTATGTATTGTGTCGTCTCTCATGCATCCGGTCTGGTCCCGTTCGAACGCGTTCTTAAACACTTTACGAACGTAAACCCTCTATTTACCGTTCGAACGCGAATGTGTTTTGTTTCATCAGGTCTAGTCCCGTTCGAATGCGTTCTCAAACGCTACAAGAACGGGAACTTTAGGTTTACCATTTGAACGCGTATACGAATGCTACTCGAACGCGAATGTGTTTTGTTTCATCAGGTCCTATCCCGTTTGAATGTATTCTCAAACGCTATACGAACGCGAACCTTCTGTTTACCATTCGAACATGTTTTCAAATGCTACACGAACGTGCGTACACTGAACTAAGTCCTTTTCACCACATGTCTTGCATAATTGTTTCTTAGGTGATTTCTCTTGTATCATGTAATCAATCATACTATTTGTATCCTTGCATTTATCTATTTGATGTGTTCATGAGATAGTATTCAAGCATGA
Source organism: Zanthoxylum bungeanum (assembly GCA_019454045.1). Taxonomy (NCBI): domain Eukaryota; kingdom Viridiplantae; phylum Streptophyta; class Magnoliopsida; order Sapindales; family Rutaceae; genus Zanthoxylum; species Zanthoxylum bungeanum. Next base: position 5,047 of record SKCR01053723.1, on the reverse strand, counting down.
TTAGGCCTTTAGTATGTTACTTTGTTCTTGAGCATGATTTAGCCTATTTAGTTGTTCATTTTCAAGCATGATTAGTCATTTATTTTGCGTTGGAATTTGCATTATGTTTATGTTGTTCTTTGTTTTCCGCATTATATGATCGAAGTATGTTCATGAGATTGTTGTGTGCTATTGCATGTTCGCTGTTATGATGATTATATTCATGCATGTGAACCGAAAAGTAGAATACTCTTGGAAATATGTTGCTTAGGCTTGGTTAAATTATTATACAAATCATTTCATTACAAGTGGTATAAAAGTAAGGGACCATTTCGAACCCAATGGTTTGAGGTCTTCCCTTGCGATGGGTGAGTGCGGCCTTAAATATTTGTCCCGGTTCACACTAGATGGCGACTCCATTATTCTCCGGTTTAGTCCCCCTCGAGCTACTCCGTACTCCCAACCGGGCCGCGAGCCCGGAACAACATGTGTCGCCCAGTTTCTGTGTTCCCACAGTCTGGCGACTCCACTGGGGATAGAGAATCGGCCCCGAAATAATGTCTTGTAATATTATGATTTGTGCTTTAAGTTAACTGTTCCTATAGTGGGTTGAAAAGGGTTTAATCAAAGGCACCTTTAAGGCTAGGTAATGGTTTGGTGTCTTCCTTCACTCACTACCTTTCTACAATGAAAAGCTATGAAGGCACGTAGATAATCATCTACTTGTAGCCTACTGTGATGGACACCAAGTGTTAAGAGCCTAAGAGGCTTGGGTACTTAAGAGATCCTCGCTCCACCCTCCCTCTAGGGAATCTACAATGGGAAATCTATTTGACAGTCAGTCACACCATAGCGTGTTGGCACGTACCTTATGTATAAAAAAGGTGCGCTCGCTTGGTCGCTCGGACCCTTGAGTGGGGAGACCTAGTTATGAGTAATCCTTCGTCAGCGAGAACCTTTGTCCACACCCCCGTAAACCCGCATGTGAACCTTAGTCGTAGAACTAATGAGAATTATTTACTTGCCCTTGTGTTTGGGAACATTGTCATTTGGATCCATTCGGACCTTTTGTCATGAGGTATGGGCTTGTTGGGCCATTTAAACTGGGACAATAACATATCTTATAATGATTCAGCCAAAAGCTTCTAAAACACCAATGGGCCATTATATGCTTGTGTTTGGGAACATTATCATTTGGATCCATTCGGGCCTTTTTTCATGAGGTATGGGTTTGTTGGGCCATTTAAACTGGGACAAGAACATATCTTATGATGATTGGGCCAAAAGCTTCTAAAACGCTAATGGGCCATTATATGTTTGTGTTTAGGAACATTATCATTTGGATACGGTTGGACTTCTTGCCATGAGATGTGAACTTGTTGGGCCATTTAAACTGGGATGAGTTCACTCCTTTGACAGTTAGCCAAAAAGCTTCTAAAATGTTGATCGGCCGATTTATGTGAAAATTTTAATGAGTTGATATATTCCTTCTATCGCATGCGTCTCATTCATCTCATGTATACATTGTTAGGTTTATTCTAGGTCCCAAGATCAAACAAGCAATGAAATCATGTGTGAAAACATATCAAAGGAGTTGCGGAATACTCACATCGATCGGTTGAGATGATTCGGCAACAAACAAAATTGATTTTGCCCTCCATTTCCACGCCCACTGCATGCAGATTTTCTGCCCACTGTTTTCAGTTTTGCTTCATCTTTTGAGGTTCGAATCTTCGTCGAATGATTCCCGGCTCATGGTGAGTTTCCCTAACACCTTCGCAAGTCTCTCGGAGTGCTAGCTCCGCTTGATTTTGCCACAAAATCAAGGCACAAATGTTAAGTTTATATCTAGGTCCCAAGATCAAACAAGCAATGAAATACATGTGTGAATACATCAATGGAGGTAGCGGAATACTCACATCGATCGGTTGAGACGATTTGAAGACGAAAGAAGCCAAAACTCCACTGCCTTGGTCACGCCCACTGCTGCAGAATTGCTCACTGTTTTGGGCAGTTTTGGATCAAATTTTGAAGCTCCAAACTTCGTCGAATGGATCCCGCCTCATGGGTGAACCTCTCTAACACCTTCGCAAGTCTCGTAAGTGTGCTAGCACTTGTGTTTTGCATCAAAAACACACTCATGCTTCCCTTGAAGCTCACGGCAGTGAGCTGTGAAAAATATGAGAAAAAACAGGCCCTTGGGCGTGAGAAAGAGAGGATGAGAGATGGAGAGAAAAATGTGTAATTTGTTTTAAAAGATTTTCCAAAAACCTTTATATATTTTCCAAGAAAATACATTAAACAATTACCAAATAATTCATTAAATAATTAAAATGGTAAAAGTCTCACCAACTAACACTATTTCACCAAAACACATCACTATTCATTTTCACTTATTAAAGTGACTTGATGTGTCAATCACTCAATCAATCAATCACATCAATCATCAATCAATCACATCACTCAAAGTGACTATTGATTTGACGCTTGATGTGACGAATGATTTGACGATTGATGTGACTTGCGTCGCCGCACTCGAATTCGAAATACGAATGCGCTCACAATCACACCTCGGGCTCGGGTACTAATTCTCAATTAGCGAATTTTCCGTCGCGTCGTAATTAAATGATTACGCCTAGCGAATTCACTATTTACGTCGCTAACGAATTAATTCTAAATTAATTCGTTCGCCCGAATTAAAATCTAATTTTAATTCCGCGTCGAAATCTAATTTCGTTAATATATCGAATATTTTAATTTATCGATTAATTCCAAATTAATCGTTATCTCTCTCTAGACGATATTTTATCCTAGATAAAATATCTCGGTAATTAATCCTAGATTAATTTCTCTCTCTTCTATATAATCCCAGATTATTAATGAGTGCGAGTTATGCGTCATCGGTGCATTATCGGAAGCGACCCATGAGATCCCCGGATACGTTGGAGTAAATACGGTCGTCGGAGTATCCGAATCACGTACGTACCAAGTACTACGTTCTAAACCGATTTACGAGACAAGATCGGCTTCTAGCAAAGCACGAAGTCTACCCAATTCTCCGGTCATATTCATCTAAGAATATTTAAGATCTATATCAAGCGTAGTATACCAAGTATCGTGTATATTGGCCCAGTATCGGATAGTCACGTGCTAGGGCTGGGGCTGGATAAGTGTCTGCCCCGTCCGAAGCACATGTCGGATGTCTGGTAACTAGTCTCTATAATCCGATATACATGACCTTGTCATAATATCCCGATGGCCGGCCAGCACTTAAGAGCACTAATACCGTATCCTGCGTGACATCATCTCCACTATGACTGGAGTGATACTTCCGTCTTGACATCACACCCAATACTCTCGATTCTCAATATGCCCAGCATTGGCGTACACAGAACCAGTTAGAGTCCTGGACGACCTCAACTAAAGCATATTGATTGTCGTAAGCATAGCGGTGCAAGTCTCAGGTTAAGACCATACACACCTACCCTGATGTCGGACTCCCATAGACACATAGTCATAATACCAATGGGATTCCGAGGGGTCTATCCAGAGCGAAGCTGTTTCCCGTACCATCGTGAAACACAACCTCCTATCGCACTTGCATAAGTATCCAATACTTATATATATGAGAACTATGTCGTTGTGCCCTCACAACGCGCACAAGTGCAATACTAGCATGTTCCGCATTATCGATGTCCAGTCTCGATAATACTCCGGCTAGGGATATTTAATGATTAATCCTTCGTGGACTGATACTGTCTCATATCATTCTCAATCCAGGAACTAATCATAGGGGCCTCTCTTCATTTATATATCTAAGGTGATCTAATCACAAATGATGAGAGTGCAATTTCCTTGTCACATAGTTAATTTGTACAACAACACTATGATCTGTACAAATAGTGACGCTATGGGTCATATTATCCAACAATCTCCCACTTGGCACATAGCCAGTCACTCAAGTGTCGAACACCCGAACTATGTACGGTTTGCTCAAATTGCTGAGGAAAGGTTTTCGTCAGCGGATTTGTATGATTATCGTCTGACGCGATTTATACGATCACACATCGCCACGATGTATGATCCGAACGAATCAGATGAATATAGAAGTATATATCTGGATCGTCGATGAGACCTTTAATTCTTTAGCCTTATGCTGACGCCTAGCTCAGCTGCTAACAGAACTATATCTAATCTAATAGATTTATTATCGACCCAAATGGATTCTATTGCTGCCTCAGCCGCAGCAATAATCCGCATTTGTTGTTTATTCGGCAACAGTATCTTGCTCGGAAGATTTCCAGCTCACTGTCCCGTTATTCAAACTTTATAGTACCGCAGTATTTAACTGTTAGGAAACTTGCAGCAGTGATCCCAGTCACTTCAAGTTCTCTTTTCTCCATAGTTTTAGACATCATCTTTAGTTCTCTAAGATACTAACAGATGTTCTTAATTTCAATCCAGTGACTAACACTTGGATTGATCTGATTGTGACTCCATATGCTCAAAGCGTATGAACACCATATCAAATACATTTTAAATGTACAATTTCCCAGAGAGTGTTAACAACTCCAAATCTATCCCAGTAGATCTTTATTCCTTGAATAAAGTTGTTACTCCCAGAATTCTACGAAGAATTTCTATGAAAGAATATCTATGAAAGCCAAGCTTTCACCAATTGCTTTATTGGAATTTCACTGTCAGTTCGCTCCCTCCCACTAACCTCCTTATATACACAAGAATCATTTCGTTTTGAGTCAAATCATAAACCATTTGATTATTTCAAAACGACAGTTCCAAGAACCTTATGCTTGCTCCAATCCAAACATGGATCGAATAACCTGCAAACCTTGTTTGTCGTTTATACAAAATCGTCAGGATGTTGAAAATATCTCCAAAAGGTTTCCTTTTCAGGAAGGCGATTTTGATTTTTAACTAACACATTTCATAAATGAAATATGCAGTATCAACAAACATCATCAAAATGGATTTACCATGGCAACAGATAAGGCTGAACCGTTATTAACACAATGTTGATACGATACCTTTCCGTCACAAGCCTAGCTTA
>SKCR01053722.1:0-30020 GCA_019454045.1 Zanthoxylum bungeanum | reverse complement strand
GGCTGGATAAGTGTCTGCCCCGTCCGAAACACTTGTCGGATGTCTGGTAACATAGTCTCTATAATCGGATATACATGACCTTGGTCACAATATCCCGATTGGTTGCGCAACACTCAAGAGCACTAGTACCGTATCTCCTGCGTGACATCATCTCCAAATGACTGAAGTGACACTTCCATCTTGACATCACACCCAAATACACTACGACTCTCTGATAAACCCAGAAGTGGTGTACACAGAACCGGTTAAAGCCCCCTACCACCAAGACCAAAGTTTATCGATTATCGTAAGATTAGCGATGCAAGTCTCAGGTTAAGACTATACACACCTACCTCGATTTCGGCCTCCCATAGACACATAGTCATAATACCAATGGGATTCCGAGGGGTCTATCCAGAGCGAAGCTGTTCCCGTACCATCGGTGAAACACGACCTCCTATCGCACTTGCATAAGTATCCAATACTTATATATATGAGAACTATGCCGTTGTGCCCTCACAAACGCGCACAAGTGCAATACTAGCCTATTCCGCATTATCGATGTCCAGTCTCGATAATACTACGGCTAGGGATATTTAATGATTAATCCTTCGTGGACTGATACTGTCTCATATCATCTCAATCCAGGAACTAATCATAGGGACCTCTCTTCATTTATATATCTATGGTGATCTAATCACAAATGATGAGAGTGCAATTTCTTTGTCACATAGTTAATTTGCTACAACCAACACAATGATCTGTGCAATAGTGACGCTATGGGTCATAATGTCCAACATTATGGACTGAAGCAAGCATCGAGGTCATGGAACCAACGTTTTGATGAGGTCATAAAAGAATATGATTTATTCAAAAAAACATAGATGATCCTTGTGTATATAAGAAGGTTAGTGGGAGTGCACTGACTTTTATTGTCCTTTATGTCGACGATGTATTGCTTATAGGCAATGACATTCCCATGTTAACGTCGGTGAAAGCTTGGCTCTCATTGAAATTCTCCATGAAAGATCTGGGAGAAGCAGCTTTTATTCTAGGAATAAAGATCTACCGGGATAGATCTAGAAGGCTACTTGGACTCTCCCAGAGTACATATATTGATAAAGTGTTGAAGAGATTCAACATGGATCAGTCCAAGAAGGGACTGTTGCCAACATCACATGGCGTCTTTCTATCTAGGGACATGTGTCCTAAAACCAAGATGAGAGAGACAACATGAGTCGGACTCCGTTCGCCTCGGCAGTCGGATGATCGATCATGTATGCCATGATATGACACGACCTGATGTGTCCTATGCTTTGAGCATGTGCAGTCGATATCAGGCCGATCCAGGACAGGATCACTGGATGGCGGTTAAGAATATCCTTAGGTATCTTAAAAGAACTAAGGATGTTTTCTTAATCTATGGAGATGGAGAACTTGAGGATCTGGGTATACCGATGCAAGTTTCCAAACCGACAGAGACGACTTCAGTCGCAAACCGGGTACATATTTTGCTTGAATAACGGAGCAGTGAGCTGGAAATCTTCCAAGCAAGATACTGTTGCCGATTCAGCAACTGAAGCGGAGTACATTGCAGCAGCTGAAGCAGCAAAAGAGGCAGTTTGGATCCGTAAATTCCTAATTGGATTAGGAGTAGTTGAGGGAGAAATCAGGTAGGTGTGTATAGTCTTAACCTGAGACTTACATCGCTAATGCTTACGACAATCGATATACTTTAGTTGAGGTCGTCTAAGACTGTAACCGGTTCTGTGTACGCCATCGCCGGGTATATATTGAGAATCATAGTGTATTGGATGTGATGTCAAGACGGAAGTGTCACTCCAGTCATAATGGAGATGATGTCACGCAGGATACGGTATTAGTGCTCTTAAAGTGATGCGCATCCAATCATGATATTATGACCAGGTCATGAATATCCGATTATAGAGACTAGTTACCAGACATCCGATATGTGTTTCGGACGGGCAGACACTTATCCAGCCCCAGCCCTAGCACGTGATTATCCGATACTGGGCCGATATGCACAATACATACATAGTATACTACGCTTGATACAGATCTTAATATTCTTAAATGGATATGTCCGGAGAATTAGGTAGACTTGGTGCTTTGCTAGGAGTCGACCTTGTCTCGTAAATCGGTAGAACGTAGTACTTGGTACGTACGTGATTCGGATACTCCGACGACCGTATTTACTGCCAGATTATCCGGGGATCTCATGGGTCGCTTCCCGATAATCCACCGATGACGCACAACTCGCACTCTTGAATAATCTGGGATTATATAGAAGAGAGAGAAAATTAATCTAGGATTAATAACGGAGATATTTTATCCGGGAACCAAGGTCTATAGCACAGGCTAAGGAACCAAGGTCTCATCAACGATCCAAACATGTTCTTCGACGATTCCATCTGATTCGAGAGATCATACATCGTGGCGATGTGAAGATCGAGAAGATCGCATCAGAGGATAATATTGCAGATCCGCTGACGAAGGCTATTCCTCGGGAAAAGTTTGAGCGACATGTACATAGTTCAGGTATTAGATGCTTGAGTGACTGGCTATAGGCCAAGTGGGAGATTGTTAGACAGTAATGACCCATAGCGTCACTATTTTATAAATGATATTGTATTATTGTACAAAATTAACTATGTAGTAATGAAATTGCCTTTTACCGTTTTGTAATTTAATTACTTTGATATATAAATGGTAAAAGTCCCTATGATTAGTTCCGGATTGTGATGATATGAGACAGTATCAATCCATAAAGGTTTAATCATTAAATATCCCTTGTCGTAGTATTATCGAGATTGGACATCGATAATGCGGAATAGACTAGTACTACACTTGTGCATGTTGTGAGGGCACAACGGCATAGTTCTCATATATTTAAGTATTGGATACTTATGCAAGTACGGTAGGAGGTTGTGTTTTACCGATAGTACGGAAAACAGCTTCGCTCTGGATAGACCCCGCGGAGTCCCATTGGTAGTATGTCTGCGTGTCTATGGGAGTCCGCTTCAGGGTAGGTGCATATGATCTTAACCTGAGATTTGCATCGCTAGTACTTACGACAATCGGTAAAATTTAGGTTTGGTGGTCCAGGGCTTTAACGAGTTCTGTGTATACCTCTTCTGGGTTTATCGAGAATCGTAGTGTACTGGGTGTGATGTCAAGATGGAAGTATCACTTCAGACATATGGAGATGATGATCGCGAGGGATACAGAACGAGTACTCTATAATGGTTGCAACCATCGGGATAATATGACTAGGTCAGGATTATCCGATTCAAAGAGACTGGTTGCTTGATGTCCGAATGTGTATCGTACGGGGCAGACACATATCCAGCCCCAGGCCTTACATGTGATCATCCGATACTGGTTCGATATACACTATACTATGGTATACTACTCCTGTTATAGATCTAATATTCCAGTAAGAATATTTCTAGAGAATTGGGTAGGCATGGCGTTTTGCTAGAAGCTAACCTTGTCTTGTAAATCGGTAAAAACGTAGTACTTGGTACGTATGTGTTCGAATAGTTCGACAACCGGATTTACTGCCAACATATCTAGAGGTCTCTTGGGTCGCTTCCCGAAGATTCACCAATGACGTATGATTCAAACTCGATTAATCTTGGATTAATTACGGAGAGACTTTATCTTGGATAAAGTACTATATAAAGAGAGAGAGAACGATTAATTTAGAATTAATCGTAAAATTATTATATTCGATATAATAATCGGAATTCGATTTCGACGCGAAATTAAAATTAGATTTTAATTCGGGCAACCCCAGTTAATCGGGAAGAAAACGAGTCTCAACATGAAGATCCTAATCATCCTATAACACTCAGACAATTAATGAATCTCACTAGGACAGGATCACCATCTGCATTGTTTTCCTTCGAAGCAGTGCGTTTCAATTTTAAATCAAGTGTCATCAATATTTTACCCATATTCCACGGTCTAGAATCAGATAACACGTATCAGCACCTAAAAGAGTTCGAAGAGTTATGTAATACTTACACAGATCAAAATTATAGTATGAATATAATTCGGTTAAGGTTTTTCCCTTTTCTTTAAAGGATACAGCTAAAAATTTGGCTACGAAACCTTAGGTCATGATCTATTAGAACATGAGATGATTTACAAGAGCATTTTCTTAAGAAGTTATTTCCCCTTCATAGGATAAATTCCTTTAAGAGAAGAATCACAACATTCACATAGGAGTCGGGGAAAACACTTTACCAATGTTGGGAGAGGTATAAAGAGATGTTAAATATTTGTCCACATCATGGTTTGAAACATGGAGGTTAGTTGCCCACTTATACGAGGGTTTAACACCCCAATGTAGACAAGTAGTGGAGATGATATGTAACAGTGAGTTCAAGGACAAGGATCCCGAAGATGCACTAGATTACTTAGAGCACATATCAAGGAATACATAAAAAGATGAGTCATCTGTTAAACCACAGCCACCTAGTAGAGGTATGTTTAACCTAGGGAATACCATGACCTTGCAGCCAAGTATGCATCTTTGTTTAAAAAAATTGAGGCTTTAGAAACGGGGAAGAATGATCATGTCAAGTCAGTTAAGGAAGTCATATGTCAAATCTGTAGTTCAAATGATCATGTCACAGAAGTTTGCCCATCCTTAACAGCCCTGAAAGAATGTCTCCATGACCAAGTCAGTTTTATAAACACATTCAATAGACCAAATCCAAACCCATACTCATAGGCCTATAATTCTGGTTGGAGAAACCATCCAAACTTCAATTGGAGGAATGATAACTAAGCACAATCCTCACAACAACCTCCCCATGTTCACCAGAATTTCTGAAATTCCCAGACTTATGCACCATATGTCCCACCACCTAGGAAAACCATTGAGGATAACTTGAATGCATTCATGGAAAAACAAGAAACCATAAATAACCAAAATGCACAAAATGCACCAATGTGGGTATACATTTGTATTCCGGAACACTGGGTGTTTTGTTTATAAAGATGATTTTAAGATATGTACTGCTGATGCTAATAATGGTCTTTATATTTTGAATATAAATGAATCTCAAACATATAACATGACAAACAAAAGTCTCAAATTGAGTAAAACAAATGAAACTTATATGTGGCATTGTCTTCTGGGACACATTAATAAGACTCGTATATCCACACTTTAGAAGAGTGGATACTTGGACGGATTTGATCCTAATTCATATGACGTCTGCGAATCTTGTCTATTAGGTAAAATGCATAAAACGCCTTTTAGCGGTAAAGGTATACGTGCCACCGAACTGTTAGCCCTCGTTCATAGTGACATATGTGGGCCCATGTCTAGCAAGGCTAGAGGTGGATATGAATACTTCGTAACCTTTATGGATGATGCATCGCGTTAGGGTTATGTGTATCTTATGAGACACAAGTCGAAAACTTTGAAAAATTCAAAGAGTTTCGACACGAAGTAGAAAAACAGACCGGCAAAAGTATTAAATATTACGGTCAGACCGTGGTGGAGAATACTTGAGCAATGAGTTTCTCGATTACTAGAAAGAATATGGTATTCTTTCATAGTTGACTCCACCCGGAACACCTTAAATTAAACGGTGTGTTCGAACAGAGAAACCAAACTTTGTTGGACATGGTAAAGTCAATGATGAGTCGCACTGAGCTACCAATTTCCTTCTGGGGATACGCATTGAACAGTGCAATACTTATTTTGAATAAGGTTTCGTCAAAGTATGTTGGACAGACTCCATATGAAATATGGACAGGAAAGAAACCGGGTTTCTCATTCCTGAAGATTTGGGGATTCTTTGCATACGTTAAACGTTTGGATGGTACCAAACTAGAACCTAAATCGGATAAGTGCCTATTTGTAGGCTATCATAGGGAAACCAAAGGATATTACTTCTATAACCCATAAAAGAACAAGGTATTTGTTGCTCTCCATGCGGTTTTCCTCGGAAAGGAATTCCTAAATACAGTGGTAAGTGGGAGGAAAGTAGAACTCGATGAAAATCGGAGTGATACTGTTCTTGGCACCGACTCCCTTACGGAACATGAACAATTCATCAGGGATGAGACTGTACCTCAATCTTCTAATACACAAGAACCGCGTAGATCGAATAGAGTCAGAAAACAACCTGAGAGGTATGGGTTTCTGATCTCACCTCATGTAAATATTAATCTTATTGAGGATAATGAGCCGGCTACGTATGAGGAAGTGATACAAGGTATCGACTCCGCTTTATGGCAATAGGCCATTAAGTCAGAAATGGATTCCATGTATACCAACAAAGTTTGGGCACTGGTTGATGCACCAGAAAGCGTTAAGCTGATTGGTTGTAATTGGGTCTTCAAGAAGAATACGGACATGGATGGCAACATACAAACATACAAGCTAGGCTTGTAGCGAAAGGGTATCGTCAACAACATAGTGTCGATTACGATGAAACTTTTTCACATGTTACCATGATTAAATCCATTCAGATAATGCTTGTTAATGCTGCATATTTCGATTATGAAATATGGCAGATGGACGTCAAAACCGCTTTCTTTAACGGAAACCTTTTGGAGGATGTTTAAATGCAACAGCCTGACGGTTTTGTCGTGCCAAAATATGCAAACAAGGTTTGCAAGTTAAATCGATCCATTTATTGATTGAATCAATCATCACATTCTTGGAACCAACGTTTTGATGAGATCATAAAAGAATATGATTTCATTCAAAACGAAGATGATTCTTGTGTCTATGAGAAGGTTAGTGGGAGCGCACTGACAATCATTGTCCTTTATGTTGATGATGTATTGCTTATTGGCAGTGACATTCCCATGCTACAATAAGTGAAATCTTGGCTTTCATTAAAATTCTCCATGAAAGATCTGGGAGAAGCAGCCTTTATTCTGGGAATAAGGATCTACCGGGATAGATCTAGAAAGCTGTTTGGACTCTCTTAGAGCTCGTACATTGACAAAGTGTTGAAGAGATTCAACATGGATCAGTCTAAGAGGGGACTGCTTCCAGTGTCACATGACGTCTCTCTATCAAATGACTTGTGTCCTAAAACTCAAGATGAGAGAGATAACATGAGTCGGATCATGTTCGCTTCTGCAGTCGGATCGATCATGTATGCCATGATATGTACACGACCTGATGTCTCATATGTTTTGAGCATGTGCAGTCGCTATCAGGTCGATCCAGGTGATGGTCACTGGATTACTGTTAAGAACATCATTAAGTATCTAGACGAACTGAGGATGCTTTCTTAGTCTATGGAGATGAGAACTTGGGGTGACTGGGTTCACCGATGCAAGTTTCCAAACCGATAAAGAAAACTCTAAGTCGCAATCTGGGTATATATTTTGTTTGAACAACGGAGCAGTGAGCTGGAAATCTTCCAAGCAAGAGACTGTTGCGGATTCAACAACAGAAGCAGAATATATCGCTGCAGCTGATGCAGCAAAAGAAGCAGTTTGGATCCGTAAATTTCTAATTGGATTAGGAGTAGTTCCATTAGCAGCTGAGCCCATTCTTTTATATTGTGACAATAACGGGGCTATAGCGCAGGCTAAGGAACCGCGGTCTCATCAACGATCCAAGCAAGTACTTCGACGTTTCCATCTGATTCGTGAGATCATACATATTGGCGATGTCAAGATCGAAAAGATTGCTTCATATGACAATATTACAGATCCGCTAACGAAAGCTATTTCTCAGTAAAAGTTTGAGCGACATGTACATAGTTTAGGTGTTAGATACTTGAGTGATTGGCTATGAGCCAAGTGGGAGATTGTTGGAAAATTATGACTCATAGCATCACTATTTGTAAAAGACATTGTGGTTTTGTACAAATTAACTATTTGACAAAGGAAATTGCTATTTTATCATTTTGTAATTAGATTACTTGAATATATATAAATGATAAAAATCCTTATGATTAGTTCCGGATTAATAAGATATGAAACAGTATTAATCCATGAACGGTTTAATCATTAAATATCCCTAGTCGTAGTATTATCGAGACTGGACAACGATAATGCGAAATAGACTAGTACTACACTTGTGCATTATGGAAGCTTAACGACATAGTTCTCATATATTTAAGTATTGGATACTTATGCAAGTGTGATAGGATGTTCTGTTAGCCATTGGACCGGGAACAGTTTCGCTGTGGATAGAGCCCTCGGAATCTCATTGGTAGTATGACTATGTGTCTATAGGAATCCGAATCAGGGTAGGTGTATGTGGTCTTAACCTGAGACTTGCATCGCTAATACTTGCGACAATCAGTACGCTTTGATTTTGGTCGTCCGGAGCTTTAACAGGTTCTGTGTACGCCTCTTCTGGATTTACTGAGAATCGTTGTGTATTGGGTGTGATGTCAAGATAGAAGTATCACTTCAGTCATATGGAGATGGTGATCACGCAGGGATATAGAACTAGTACTCTTATATGCTGCAGCTATAGGGATAATATGACTAGGTCATTATTATCCGATTACAGAGATAGTTGCTAGTGATCTGATATATGCTTCGTCCGGGGCAGACATAATTCCAGCCCTATGCCTAGCATGTGACATCCGATACGGGATCGTAATATGCAATATATTGTATATTATGCCTGATAAAGATTATATATTCCTCGTTGAATATTTCTGGAGAATTGGGTAGGCACGGTGTTTTGCTAGAAGCCAAACATGTCTTGTAAATCGGTAAGAACGTGGTACGGGGTACGCACGTGTTCGGATAGTCCGATAACCGTATTTACTGCCAACATATCCAGGATTCTCTTGGGTCGCTTCCTAAAGATTCACCGATGACATTTGACTCGAACAGAATTAATCTGGGATTAATTATGAGAGAGAAAATTAATCTGGGATTAAATGCGGCAATAATTTATCTGGGATAAAATTCGAATAGAAAAGAGAAAGCGGTTAATTTGAAATTAATCGATTAAATAATATATTGGATATATTAATTGAAATTGGATTTCAAAACGGAATTAAAATTGGATTTAATTTGGGCGAACGAATTAATTTGGAATTAATTCGCAAGCGACTTTCGTAATATTTTTGCTAGGCATTATTATTTAATTAAATTGGATTTAATTACGTCACGACGGAAAATTCATTTAATCGGATTAAACGAACCCGAGCCCGAAGTGTGTTGAGCAAGCCAACTTGAATTTTGAATTAAAGTGGTGGGGCCCACTAACTTACATCAATTGTCAACATGAGTGATGGAAGTTGTTGGGAGCATTTAATGTTTTTTTCTCTCCAACACACTTTGCCTTTACTTTTGCTTTTTGGAAAAAGCATATACACTTTGTGAAAGTCAACTTTGGTAATATAGTTTTTGAAACTAAAATATCAAAACAAAAACTCTCTCTTTCTCCCTCCTTTGCTGTGAACCTTTCTCCATCTCCTTTGATTTTTGCTTCAAAAATCAAGCAAGCTAGCACTTAAAGAGTCTTGTGAGGTGATAGGGAAATTCACCCTTGGGTTGGATTCATTCAACAAAGCTTGGAGCTTCATCAACATTCAAAGATTTTTGAAATCGCACATCCGTTCAATGTAAGTTTTTTCCTCAAACTCACTTGATCATTCACACACAATATCATGACTTAGAGACCTTGGGCATGTCTAGGACACTAACAGCCCCGTGTGCATTTCACTCATATATTTTTATTTATATGATTGATTCTATTGATAATGCATATTCTAATTATATTGGTAAAAATATATAATTTATATATTTTTCATATACTCGCATCTTCAATATTATTTAGGGTTTTGGTAAAACTAATTAAGGTGAGTTGTTTAATTCCTACTGAGCGCGTGGTTTTGCTAACCCCTTAATATCAATCATCCGGGTAAGGACTCAAAGTATTTTGGAGAGTGAGGAGCGTGATTGGTTCCTAGGGGATTCTGGATCGTGTCGAGTGGACTTTCTTCACAAATTCTGACAAATTCTCAGAGGTATTTGACTTTTTTAAAAATATCAGGCTATGAATTTAGTTGGGTGATGCACTGTACAATCAGACCATTGTTTTGAATTTTGATTATTTAATCATGGCATTACATTTAAATTATTAGAGTATTTTTAATATTTTACACATGATCTTATATTTATTGATGTTTTAAAAATCTCTGGTGTATGTTTATAAATTATTTGACTTTTTGACTATTTTTACCGATCTTTGAATCAATTTTATTTTGTGTTATTCACTTAAAAGTCACTAACTCTGATTTTAGCTCGTGACAGCTATGCTTAAGTCCATTCGAATTATACTCTCCATTGTCGCATATTTTGATTATGAGATATGATAAATTAGCGTCTAAGACTATATTTTTAAATGGTAATCTTTACATTTATTCACAAATTAGAAACCGAAATTGAAGCTACACAACCATCAGATCTTACTCACCCACAAAATTTCCGTCGATTGAACTAAGAAATACGTCTAAATTAAACAAAACCCATAAAACATAAATCGTAACAAAACCCATGTCTCTGCAACCCCAAAGTCATTCATCAAAAATCCAAGCACCCATTTCACTTTATTAACAGAAGGCATATAATTAAGCTTATATTATACAGATTTTCAGCAACCCGTATAAAAAAAGGATAAATTAACACACAAAAATAAAATAAAATAAAATAAAATAAAATAAGGACCTTTGAAGAGGGTAAAGTGATACGAAGTGGATGTTGGTGATAAGATCAAGTCCCCTGAAATGAGTGATATCGCCATTCTCGATTTATAAATTCACCTTATCTCTCAAATGCAGTGCCTTTTGTTCATTTGGCTGCTTCTTCGAGTGTTAGGGAACAGTTGGTGTCACTTGGTTACTTCGACGACTATTTTTCTAATAAAATAAGAATTCAATATTTTAATTAAAATAATAAACTTAAACACATTATTATATGAAATTATCATTTTTTTACAATCAAATCCAAGTCTACAACATTATGTCCACAAAAACAAAATCGATTTTCCCACACCATTAAGCTTCCCAGCAATGGTGTATCACCTTTTCCGCCTTCACTCCAAGAAACCATCAATCTTCTGTAGCATATAAATGAATAAAAGAAATCGAAGTTTCAAAAGAAAGCGATACATGTCGAAGGAAATTTCAAAAAGAAATTATGTTCAATACCCTATGGAGACCCATATGTTCTTCAGTTTTCCATCACCAACATCTAATGATACATCTGCAATATTTCATGCATAGAGAAAGAATAATCTCTAGAGCATGTACCATCTATACAAGTTACATGACAGAAGAAAATTATATAGAAAGGATTCATCATAGTTTCGATATATATATATATATTGGTAGTAACATCATATCATTAGTCTATAGCATCAATAAATCTTAGCGTAAATCGGTAAATGTAATATTGCAAGCATAGGTAATTTGAAATTCTCTTATTAATTGACAATTAACAAGTTGATCAGGCATTGTATTGTATTTTCAATGATAGATGCCCTCAAGGGATGTCGCTTAGTGACATAAGGTTTAAGATTCGGTTGCCGAAATCCTGGATTCGAATTCAAAAATATATACTTCTTATAAGAGCCTGAGGCTGCATTCTCGATGCGCATGTGGCAAATTCATATTAAAATTATATAGTTAATTAATAAATTTATTAAATAAAAATCATATTACAAGAAAACTTATATAGTATCACACTAAAAAAAATTACTATTAAATTATCTATAATTAATTTTTTATTATTAAATATAAAAATAAAATATCTGTAAAATTATCTTTAATTTTTAAATTATAAAATTAAAATAATAAATTATTAACATAAGAAACCTATTACAATATAACAATACAATTATTAAAGTAATAAATCTATTAATTAATAATTAATTAATATTTTAACCTATTATTATTAAATTATAAAATTAAATAAACAAACCTATTATAATAAGGAAATATATATACTCTCTCATTAAAATAAAAAAAAACATATGTGGCATCTGTTAGGGTTGGTGCTTAGAGAGCCAATTTCCTGTTGTATTTCCTTGTGAATACTCTTATTAAAGTTTTATTATGAATAAAATAAACCGTTTCTAATATATATATATATATATATATATATATATAATATATATCTTTATATGGCAAATACATAATTAACCTTAAAATGATAAGTTACGATACAGTTGCAAAAGCGTCGCCACTGACATTGAGTTGCATCATGACGTTGTCATTCTTAGACAGTTCTTGGTCAAGGTTTACACTACTTGATCAGTAAAATAAACTCGTTGAGACCGGTACATGTCATATACTGGAATATTGGATTCCAATGGTTTCTCAATGAACCATCAGTCTTGGAGACTCATATAGACATGTAGGTGTTTATAGCGGATAAACATTGAATGACTCACCGAAGATTTTTAATGGATGGTACACCAACGTCAATAAGAATCTACTCGGTTTGACTATCATAAGTGATTCTTCGACTTGAGATACCACTCTGGGCACATGAGATATCTTCCACACTTAGATGGCAGTCACGTCACCGACCTATTAAGGTCAGACCTCCGCTTGTTCGTTGGGTGTGGACAGATCCTCAGGGTGTCCTATGTGTGTCAAGATAAGATTCGTTAGTTCTATGTACAGAGCATAGGTAGTCCATATATGATTAGCAATCAGATAAAAACCTTGGGCCCGTGGTACACTTTAGAATCGAGTTCTAAGTGTTCTTTTAGAGATTACTATTAGAGACGTCGACGTGATTTTCCCCATAGAGATTCGACGTTTATATTTATATCTCTGAGATAAATCTGGATACCTGTGACAGGGGAATTAAACATATGCAATGACCTCGACCTGTATGATTCAGCGAGTTTATATGTGGTCGTCATAATTTACGGGTGGGTGAATTATGGACACGAAATTGGATTTCGTGACGAATATGCCTGAATCTAGAGAGTCTCACTAATGAAATATACTCGTAGAGCACTATGGCAACTTTTATGAATAATGTTGATTATTTATAAATAGTTTAAAGGTTAAACGAAATATACATGCATTAGGGGCCGAACCGTCATTTCATAATTAATGTTTATTTTTATTTGATATATGATATTATTAAATACACATTAATTAATTGTCAAATTATGATATTTGACATATATCATTAATATATGTATTTGATATATTTAAAGTAAATATAATATATATTTCAGATATTTGTATTAAATTAATTTATTAATTATTTAATTATTAAATAATTAAAATATAAATATCTAACATTATGATAAAGTTAGGAAATTATTACAATGTAAATATTTGACTTTTGCATTAAAGGAAATGGTTATCAAAATGTTTTCGACTACTTAGATATTTGTTTTAATTTGTTGAAATTTGGAAATATCTTTTTTTTTATGCCATTTTCGGCCAACCCTAAGAGTATTTAAAGTTTTAAATTTTTTCATTTTTTTACTTTATCTAAGCCTCCATAAACATAAACAAAAGAAGTTTGAGAGAAAAAAGAGAAGAAAAACTAAAGGAAATCAAGAAATGCTTGGAAATAAGAAAGTATTTCAAACTTGTCATTTGTAGGAAAAATATTCCTCTTGTTCTTGGCTACATCCTATGTTTTTCTTAAGTTTTTCCTACTCTTTCTTCTTTGTGTTTTTGACGGTTGGAAGTTTGATGATAGGGCTTTGCATGTATGATATTCAAAGGAAGCTTATAAGGTGTTATTAAGCATTCTTATGGTCATTTGATGATCTAGTTGCTATTCTAGAGTTGTTGGGCCACACCTTGATGACCTATAATTATTTTAGGGTTATTTAAAAGTGGTGAGACTTGTTTAGTGTGGTAGAGACTTGATTGAAATATTGGATTTGATTAATTTGATGTAATTTGTTCATAATGATGATTTATAAAATTAGGGTTTATACCATTTTCCAAATTTGGGGCATTTCATATATGTGTTGTGTAATGATGTATATATGATGTATATTAAATTTGGATTGATTGGATATCATCTAATGTGGTTTTGAACAAGATTGGACCAAAATGCACAAATTGGAAACTATATGGGCTCTCGGCAATTTGCTAGAAATTTGGGGATTGTGTTGCGATTTGTAATTCGATGTGTATGACATGTTAAAATCATTTTGATACTGATTTGGAATCATTCAAAATTATATTTGACAATTTAAGGACCAAAATGATCAATTTGTAAAGTATTAGGGGCAATTCCGTAATTTCAAAGAAATTTGATTTCTTGGGTACAAATTTCAGATTTTAATTGTCCAAGAAAAAATTTTGAAATCGGAAAAATTTTATTTTCTACTTTCCGCTGCGTTACCTGGTAATACCACTTAAAACTCCAACAAAATAGTATCAGAGCGAGTCTAACTCTAGGCCCATAATTTGATTAGCCCTTAAATCTAATATTTCATCTTGTCTCAGCTTGATACATGCATATTTTAATTTAATTTGATTAAATTTATGGTATATGACACTTTGTGAAAAATCCCTAATTAATAAGGTTTTATGATAATTATGTGTTTGATGCATGTTACATGGTCTGTCTTGTCAATACGGTTTATGGATATCTTTTCTATGACTACATCTGAGAACGTGCCAAAGTTGTGAGGGTGTAGCCAATAGAAATTTATTTATGTCGGATGTATATATGATACTAGATAAATTTAAGCGAAAGAATTGTGGGACACATAAACTGGGCGACGCATGTTGTTATAGGCTCGCGGCCTAGTTGGGAGTACGAAGTAGCCCACGGGGGACTAAATCGGAGAATAATGGAGTCGCCACCCGGTGTGAACCGGGAAAATGATTTAAGGTCGCACTCACCCCTCGTAAGGGAAGAACTCAAACCGTTGGGTTCGGAATGGTCCCTTACTTATGCCACTTGTAATAAAATGATTTGTGCAATAATTTAACCAAGCCTAAGCAACATATTTCCAAAGATAATTATGCTTCTAAGTTCACATGCATGAAAGTAATTATCACAAAGGCAAACATGCAATATCACACGGAAATCTCATGAACATGTTTCGATCATATAATGCGGAAAACAAAGAACAACCTAAACATGATGCCCATTCCAAATGCAAAATAAATAACTAATCATGCTTGAACATGAACAATTAAATAGGCTAAATCATGCTTGAATACCATCTCATGAACACATCAAACAGATAGACGCAGGGATACAAATGATGTGATTGATTACATAATATAAGAGATATCCTCCAAGAAACAATTATACATGACATGCGATGAAAAGGACTCAATTCAGTGTATTCGCGTTCGTGTAGCGTTCGTAAACGCGTTCGAACGGTAAACAGAAGGTTCGCGTTCGTATAGCGTTTGATAACACGTTTGAACGGGACCGGACCTGATGAGACAAATTCATGCACGTTTGAGTAGCGTTCGTAAACGCGTTCAAACGGTAAACAGAAGGTTCGCGTTCGTATAGCGTTTGATAACGCGTTCGAACGGGACTAGACAGAAAACATGCGTTCGTGCGGCGTTCTGGAACGTGTTCGAACAGGGTTACAGCAATGACTTCCAAAATGCAGTAAACAACATGACACATACATGAACAGATGAATAGATGACACCTAACAAATAATAACGGGCTAAAAACCGCGGCAAAGCATCGTGGTAAAGGATTTTAACCTCTTAAAATATAGGACCTTTAATCGCACTTACTAAGCCCATGCGCAATCAACACAATACATATATAAAAAGTGAAGACAATGATATCGGATTTCGTATACCCGATTGAACACATCTTACATTCAACCGAGTATACATCGACCGGCGTGGCAAAGCATCGTGGTAAAGGATTTTAACCCCTAAAAATAGGGGACCTTTAATCCAACTTACTAAGCCCATGCTCTCGATCATATCATGCATGTAAATAATAAAGATAATAATATCGGACTTCGTATACCCGATTGTACACATCTTACATTCAACCGAATATACATCAACCGGCGCGGCAAAGCATCGTGGTAAAGGATTTTAACCCCTCAAAATATGGGACCTTTAATCCAACTTACTAAGCCCATGCGCTCGATCACATCATTACATAAACAAATAACATGCGGAAATCAAGTGATGAATAATAAATAAATCAAAGCAACATAAAACAAAGAATGCGCCGTTTACTCAAGTGGTACGTGGAGTTGTATCCCGAGTAAAGATCATACTACCGTCCATTCGGAATCGGCTATGAAATTTATGTCCGGGTTTCCATCCGATATACCGCGAAAGTTGACACATCTTTCATTTTATTCCAAGGCCACAACATACAATATTTCACAATACATGCATATTTATCTACTCAAGGGCCACAACATGCATTTTAACATAATAACCATGCGAACAATACTCAATAAATAATAAAAATAAAACTAAAAACGAGTGTGAAAAACACCCTCAGGTCTAACCTTTTTTGCCGACTTTCGGACTCGCGTTTCACGGCCGTCGGAAGGGCTATCATTCCGTAACTCTTCCGGTTCACTGGCTTAACGTCTTAGCTCAATGTTTTGCTGTTTTGGTCATTGTTTTCACTCCGTTTTGCTACTGATTTCTCTGTATTTTCTGCTTACTGTTTCAGGTCTTCAAAGCTACTATTTTTTGTGTCGGTTTTAGTGGCTTAAGGGCTGCGGTTTTGGTGATTTTGAGGGGGGTTTCTGGACAGTTTTTTGGTGCAGTTTTTGGATAGTTTCTGGACTGTTTTTGGTAGAAAACTTTGTGATTTGTGTGGCAGTTTCAGGCTGGTCAGTAAGTGTTGCACGATAGTTTCAGGGCTGTGTTTCAAGGGGTATTATACGGCAGTTTATGGACAATTTTAGTGAGGCTTTTTTTGAGGTGGTTTGTGCGTGAATTAAAGGAGGGTGAGGCAGGCTGTGACATGAACTGGCTGAATGGTAAGGGCAGGTGTTGACGTGAATTAGCTTAGTGGTAATGGCAGGTGTTGATGCGTGGAGATAGTGGCTTATGCGCAGGCTTCTTGTGGCATGAATGAAGGTTTTTTGGTGAGGGATACGCTGAATAGGGCTAGGTGGAGAGAGAGTTTACTTGTGGGCTGAGTGAGGACGGCCCGATTGAAGGCTAAAGACGTGTTCAAGGGGTTTTGTTGAAGCAGTATGCGTGAAAGGTTATTGGCTTTGTGAGGGACGTTTAGGGCTGGTGTTAGTTGGATTTATTATTTTGTGTATTATTGTCGTGAGTGAGAGAGAGATTCCCAGACCAATAGGGTTGCAATTTGTGTGGTTTATATAAACAAGAGCTAGGGTTTATCCTTGCTTGACAAGGAAGGGATTTGGTGCATTTAATTAGGATATGATTTAGTGTCAAACATGAAATCCTAAGATTGATTGGGAGACAAGATTGGTTAGATTAGGAATACAATATATTTAATTTGTTATGATTGATTTTAATTAGGCATGATATTTGTTAAGTTAGGTATATAATATTTTTGATTATCTTTATTAGGAATGCAATTTCTTTATTTGTGTAAGTATTTTATTATTTTGGTAGGTGATTATTTAGATTTTATTTGTTTTATTTAATTACACATGTGTTAAATATATATTTAATTAATTATTTTATTTAATTTGGGTTGTATTTTGAAGGCCTTAGACGTGGGCGTGAGTGGGCTTGGCTTGGTGGGTTTGGTTTGTGTGGGCTAGGTGTGTGGTCTTGCGGGGGTTTTAGGTCAAGGCCAAGGGGTTTGCGGATTATTTTTAGGCTAAATGTGCTTTAAAAAATGGAGGTCCACCAGCGAGCCCGAAGCTAAACAAGCGAGTCAAATTCGAAAAAGTATTGATTTCCATTTTTTCCTTTCCGACGTCTGTTTCTCGCGGCTTCCGCGACTTAAAAGGTAGTGCCTCCAAATGAGACTCATCATCGGGATTTATATGCAAAAAAGCAGTACCTACAGTCGCCCCCACTTTGATGGGACTTGTGTAACGCGTAACAGTGACAATCCTATCAAAGTTATGCAATGCATTTTCACTTACCTGGCTCGCCAGCTGCCACTTGACTTGCCATGTGTTGCGTGGAGTTGATGTTGTGCCGTACCTGGCATGCTAAACCTCATACCTGAGGTGTCGTAGTTGCGTCTCTGTACCTAGAGTGTCGCAGTGGTGTCTCCATACCCGGAGTGTCGTACTTGGTGTGCTAAACCTCGTACCCAAGGCGTCGCTGTAATATCTCCATACCCGGAGTGCCGTACCTGGCATACTAAACCTCATACCCAAGGCGTCGCAGTAATATCTCCATACCCGGAGTGCCGTACCTGGCATGCTAAACCTCATACCAAAGGCGTCGTAGTAATATCTCCATACCCGGAGTGCCGTACCTGGCGTGCTAAACCTCATACCCAAGGCGTCGCAGTAATATCTCCATACCCGGAGTGCCGTACCTGGCGTGCTAAACCTCATACCCAAGGCGTCGCAGTAATATCTCTATACCCGGAGTGCCGTACCTGGCGTGCTAAACCTCATACCCAAGGCGTCGCAGTAATATCTCCATACCCGGAGTGCCGTACCTGGCGTGCTAAACCTCATACCCAAGGCGTCGCAGTAATATCTCCATACCCGGAGTGCCGTACCTGGCGTACTAAACCTCATACCCAAGGCGTCGCAGTAATATCTCCATACCCGGAGTGCCGTACCTGGAGTGCTAAACTGATGTCTCCATACCCGGAGTGTCATACCTGGCAAAATTGATCTGATGTCTTCATACCCGGAGTGTCGTACCCAGCAAAACTGATTATGTATCTCCATACCTGGAGTGTCGTAGTCGGAAAAAATTGGTCTGATGTTAATGTAGGCCTCGCCCCCAGAGTGCCATACCCGGCTAGACTGATCTTGATAAGGATGTGGGCCTTGCCCCCAGAGTGCCATACCCGGCCAGACTGATGCTGATAAGGATGTGGGCCTCGCCCCCAGAGTCCCATACTCGACCAAACTCAAATGGGCCTCAACCCTAGGATTATTACCCAAATCCGATACTGTGCTTTTAACCGTTTTTTATTAGCTTGTTCTTTGCTGCTTTCTCTTTTCTTCTTCAAAACCTGTAAATACAAAACAAATACAAAACGAATGCCAAAATGTGTTACGTGTATGCATGCATGCATGAGTGTGCTCCATTTTGGAGTGCCATTTTCGACATCTATTGTGTGTGCTCCATTTTGGAACGCCATTTTCGGCATCTGTAGTGTGTGCTCTATTTTGGAGCGCCATTTTCGGCCTCTGTTGTGGTAGCGGTCTATTTCTGAACCGTGCTGTCCGAGAATATGGCTCATTTTTTAGCCTTTACTTGATGAGGTGGTCTTTGCCGCTACAATCCTGCGAACTTCGTCATTTAATTCCCGGCTCATGGGTGGACTTCCCTATCACCTTCGCATTGATCCCGGAGTGTGCTAGCACTCTTGTTCTTGCCACAAAAACGCACTGCTTCCCATTTTCTTCACTGTTTTGGCGAACCAGAAACCAGAAGAAAAAGCCATCCATGGGCGTGAGTGAAGAGAGGAAAGAGAGGAGAGAATGTGTTGAATGATTTCCAAAATCAAAGATTTAAAATGATATACCAAAATTTGGTATGTGTTTCATTTAATTTCTTACACATTTGAGTGTCCAACACTCAAACATCAACTCACATCATTCAAGTTGTCAAGTCACATCACTCAAAGTGACAAGTGATTTGACGCTTGATACGACTAGCGATTTGACGCTTGATTTGACGTGCAGCACTCGAATTCGAAATGCGAACGCGCTCGCAAATAATCTTGGGCTCAGGTTCGCTAATTCCAAATTAACGAATTTTCCGTTGTTGCGTCGTAATTAAATGATTACGCCTAGAGAAATCACTATTCACATTGCTAACGAATTAATTCTAAATTAATTCGTTCACCCGAATTAAAATCCAATTTCAATTCCGCGTTGAAATCCAATTTCGTTAAATATATCAAATATATTAATTTATCGATTAATTCCAAATTAATCGTTCTCTCTCTTTAAATGATAATTTATCCCATATAAAATATCTCTGCAATTAATCCCAGATTAATTTTCTCTCTCTTCTAATTAATCCCAGATTAATATAGAGTGCGAGTCATACGTCATCAGGGAATCTTTGGGAAGCCACCCATGAGACCCCCGGATATGTTGGCAGTAAATTCGGTCGTCGGACTATCCGAACACGTAAGTACCTCGTACTACGTTTATACCGAATTACAAGACAAGGTTGGCCTCTACCAAAGCGCCATGCCTACCCAATTCTCCAGAAATATCCTTACAGGAATAAAGGATCTGTATCAGGCATAGTATACGTAGTATTGCATATTTCTGTCCAGTTTCAGATGATCACATGCGAGGCCTGGGGCTGAAACAGTGTCTGCCCCGTACAAAGTATATATCGGATTATGAGCAACTAGTCTCTTTAATATCGGATAATCATGACCAAGTCATATTATCCCGAAGGTTGCAACCTTATTTAGAGAGCCAGTTCTGTATCCATGTGTGATCATCAACTCCATATGACTGGAGTGACACTTCCGTCTTGACATCACACCCAACACACTACGATTCTCAATATACCCAGCATCGACGTACACAGAACCTGTTAAAGCCCTAGACGACCTCAACCAAAGTATATTGATTGTCGCAAGTATTAGCGGTGCAAGTCTCAGGTTAAGACCAAATACACCTACCCTGATTTCGGATTTCCATAGACATATAGTCATACTACCAATGGAATTACGAGGGGGTCTTATCCAGAGCGAAGCTATTTCCCGTACCATCGGTGAAACACAACCTCATATTACACTTGCATGAGTATCCTATACCCAAATATATGAGAACTATGCTGTTGTGCCCTCACAACGTGCACAAGTGTAATACTAGTATTTTACGCATTCATCGATGTCCAATCTCGATAATGCTCTAACTAGGGATATTTAATGATTTATCCTTCGTGGACTGATACTGTCTCATATCATTCTCCATCTAGGAACAAATTATAGGGACCTCTCATCATTTATATATCTAGGTGATCTAATCACAAATGATAAGAGTGCAATCTCCTTTGTCACATAGTTAATTTGTACAACAACACCATGAACTGTACAAATAGTGACGCTATGGGTCATAATTGTCCAACAATCTCCCACTTGGCCTATAGCCAGTCACTCGAGTGCTTGACACTCGAACTATGTACAGTTGGCTCAAATTGCTGAGAAAAGCTTTCGTCAGTGGATTTGCATGATTATCGTCTGATGCGATTTATACGATCATCACATCGTCATGATGTATGATCCGAACGAATTTTCTGTTGCGTCGTAATTAAATGATTACGCCTAGCGAAATCACTATTCACGTCGCTAACAAATTAATTCTAAATTAATTCGTTCGCCTAAATTAAAATCTAATTTTAATTCCGCGTCGAAATCCATTTTCGTTAAATATATCAAATATATTAATTTATCGATTAATTCCAAATTAATCGTTCTCTCTCTTTAAATGATATTTTATCCCAAATAAAATATCTCCGCAATTAATCCCAGATTAATTTTCTCTCTCTTCTAATTAATCCCAGATTAATATATAGTGCGAGTCATACGTCATCGGTGAATCTTTGGGAAGCGGCCAATGAGACCCCCAAATATGTTGGCAGTAAATTCGGTCGTCGGACTATCCGAACACGTAAGTACCTCGTACTACGTTTATACCGAATTACAAGACAAGGTTGGCCTCTAGCAAAGTGCCATGCCTACCCAATTCTCCGGAAATATCCTTACAGGAATAAAAGATCTGTATCAGGCGTAGTATACGTAGTATTGCGTATTTCTGTCCAGTATCAGATGATCACATGCGAGGCATGTGGCTGGTACTGTGTCTGCCCCGTATGAAGCATATATCAAATTACGAGCAACTAGTCTCTTTAATATCGGATAATCATTACCAAGTCATATTATCTCGACGGTTGCAACCTTATTTAGAGAGCCAGTTCTGTATCTCTGCGCGATCATCAACTCCATATGACTGGAGTGACACTTTCGTCTTGACATCACACCCAACACACTGCGATTCTCAATATACCCAGCATCGGCGTACACAGAACCTGTTAAAGCCCTGGACGACCTCAACCAAAGTATATTGATTGTCGCAAGTATTAGCGATGCAAGTCTTAGGTTAAAACCAAATACACCTACCCTGATTTCGGATTTCCATAGACACATAGTCATACTACCAATGGAATTCCGAGGGGTCTTATCCAGAGTGAAGCTGTTTCCCGTACCATCGGTGAAACACAACCTCCTATTACACTTGCGTGAGTATCTTATACCCAAATATATGAGAACTATGCAGTTGTGCCCTCACAACGCGCATAAGTGTAATACTAGTATTTTACGCATTCATCGATGTCCAATATCGATAATGCTCTGACTAGGGATATTTAATGATTTATCCTTCGTGGACTGATACTGTCTCATATCATTCTCCGTCCAGGAACAAATCATAGGGACCTCTCATCAGTTATATATCTAGGTGATCTAATCACAAATGATAAGAGTGCAATCTTCTTTGTCACATATTTAATTTGTACAACAACACCATGATCTGTACAAATAGTGACGCTATGGGTCATAATTGTCCAACAATAACGACCGGCCCTAGTCGGAGTTGTGAAATGATGATAATGGGATCCTTGCCCATAAGAAATCCATCATATTGGGATTGATGCGATTTGTTTAAAATTTTAAGATAATTGAGTGGGAGCAACTTCATAATATTAAAAGCCCATGTTATTATGAAATATTAATGAAAACATATTCCTAATTTTAACATTCTCCCTTAACAGGTGGGTTAAAATATTTCACAAACATTCAATTGGCAAATAGAATATCACTCTGTTCCATCATTGATGAGCATAAGCTCAAAGGGGGCAACTACAATGACTGGTTTAGAAACCTTAAAATTGTCTTACGACAAGAAAAGAATTAATATGTTCTTGAAAGACCATTTCCCCCTGAACCCGCAGAAGATGCTGACCAAAATACATTTCATGCTTGGAAGAAACACGTCGATGATGATGAGCAGACAGTTTGCATAATGCTTGGCTCTATGTCGGATGAACTTCAGAAAGCTGACGAAGATATGGATGCTCAAACCATCATCTTTCACTTGAAGGAGTTGTATGCAACTTTCGTTCATACCGTGAGATTCCAAGTGTCATGTGCCTTATTCCAAACAAAGTATAAGGAAGGATATGTTAGTAGACATGTGCTTAAGATGATTAGCCACATTGAAAAATTGCCCAACCTCGGGTTCATCATGGATCATGAGATAGGTCACGATCTAATTCTTCAGTCCTTACCAAAAGACTTCTCTAACTTTATTATGCAGTTTCATCTGTCTGACAAAGAAGCTATTTTAGCATAATTGTACAATCTGATAGGGTAAGCAGATAATAACTTGAAACCAGAGCTTAAAACCTCCGTCATGCTTACGGGTACGGACCTGAAGCCACGAGGCCCAAAGAAAAATAAGGGCAAGGCAAAGGCTCCAGATGACCTAAAGCCCAATGGTAAGGTGGAGAAGAAAAAGGGAAATGGGAAATGTTTCTTTTATGGAAGGAAGGGTCATTGGAAGAAAGACTGCAGATCCTTGAAAGTCAAGGAAGCTAGGGAAGCCGAAGAGGCCAAGAAGCCCAATGCTTTAGGTATGTTGTATATGATTGAACTATATTCTTAAAACTCTGAACCTTCTACTTGGGTGCTTGACACCGGTTGTGGGACTCACTTATGTAACAATGTGCAGGGCCTGAGAAACAGTAGGACACTCCGTCATGGGGAGGTTGACTTACGCATGGGTAATAGAGCAAAACTGGCTGCATTGTGCATGAGGACTTATTCATTAGTTTTGCCGAATGGTTTAGTTTTAGACTTAGAAGATTGTTTTTATGTACCTTCTCTAGTAAAGAATATCATTTCAATTTCTTCTTTACGTCATAAAGGTTTTTCATGACTAATAAGTTGTAATGAATGTTCTATTTAATTCAATGAAATAAAATACGGAGACGATATTTTGAATAATGGTATATATGTCTTACAAACTAACAAAGAATGTTAAACCTCTAATATATACAACGTTAACTCGAATAATCTCAATGAATCACATCTATGGCACAGTCGCTTAGGTCATATCAATGAAATAAGATTAACTAAGCTACATAAGGATGGGTATTTCAGACCCTTCAAATATGAACCTTATGGAACTTGTGAGTCTTGTTTACTTGGTAAAATGACCAAATTACCCTTCAAAGGTAAATGACAGCGTGCAATGGAGACATTAGAACTCATACACTCTGATGTATGCGGACCAATGTCAGTCACCGCTAGAGGTGGATTCTCCTACTTCATTACCTTTATCGATGATCACTCGCGATATAGGTATGTGTACCTTATGCGATACAAATATGAAGCTTTTGAGAAATTCAAATACTTCAAAGTTGAAGTAGAAAACCAGCTTAATAAAAGTATTAAGTCACTAAGGTCTGACCGAGGTGGTGAATACTTAAGTGACGCATTTCAAGATTACTTGAGAGAAAATGACATTGTTTCCCAGTGGACTCCTCCGGGAACTCCACAGCATAATAGGGTCTCCGAAAGGAGAAATCAGACATTATTAGATATGGTCCGATCAATGATACCAGGCATGGATCTACCTCTTTCATTTTGGCGTATGAGTATAATCCATTATGCTTCAGCAAGACCTGATAAATAATAGTGTCACGATGATCATGTACGCCATGCTATGTACAAGACCTGATGTCTCTTATGCTCTTAGCATAACGAGCAGGTATCAGGCAAATCCTAGTGAGAAATAATGGGCAGATGTCAAAACAATCCTAAAGTATCTGAGAAGAACTAAGGATGTGTTCTTGACATACGGAGATTGTTCTGAGATGAAAGTCATTGGTTACTATGATGCGAGCTTTCAGGCCGATATGGATGATAGCAGATCACAAACAGGATATTTGTTTACTATGAATGGCGGAGCTCTCAGTTGGAAAAGCTCAAAGTAGTTAACTAGAGCGGACTCCACCACTGAAGTCGAGTATACTGCAGCATCTAAGGTAGCTAAAGAAGAAGTCTGGATAAAGAAGTTCATCACGAAGCTCGAAGTGCTTCCTGCGATAAAGAATGCTGTCACGATGTACTGTGACAACACATGCGCCATTGCTCAATCAAAGGAACCAAGGTCCCACCAAAAATCCAACCATGTACTCAGGCAATTTCATCTCATCAGGGAGATTGTTGAGAGAAAAGAAGTTATTATAGAGAAAATACCCACATAAGATAATCTTACAGATTCTCTGGCTAAAGGGCTAACTCAACAAAAGCATGATAGACACACCCAAGAGTATGGTGTCCAGATTCATACTAGTTGGCTATAGTGCAAGTGGGAGATTATGAGGGATATGCCTTATACCCAACTTGTGGATGGGCTATATGTACGTGTATTTGCAATATTTTCATTAATTAATAAAATGGCAATCTTTATTATACGTGTCTTACATAAATTATATGAATCATCAAACACTGTAATAAAGCTCTTGGAGTAATAAGATGATGGCTTCCACACCTTATGAGAATCATTACTCTCAAACGTTCCTAGTCATAGTTTTGTGAATAATCTGGGCGTTCACAAAGCGGAGAGACTAGCATGATGATATGATCCGCCCTTAAGTGGGGTAGCCGATCTCATAGGCTACTAGCGGAGATCCGTCCTCTTGGTGTATCACATGGATACATGAGTTGCTCGTGTCCATCGAACTTACCGCCGAAAGTTTTCACATGGAGTTTTTATCCCATGTGTCTGTGAGAACTTTCATGTATTGATTGTATGACTAGTCCTTAGACTTGAGGTCTTTACAATCTTATGTGTGGATCAAATGACTTTGACATTCTCCTTCCTCGGTTAGAAAGATCCGGTCATAAGGGTATGATTTGGTCATTTGTTGAAACACATGAAGTTTGTAAAGATACAACAGAGAATCGCCACTCTCTCGGATAATATTTTCTTATAAGAGTAGTATTCCAGTTCGCGGGTTGAAATGTGTGATCAGTGCTTGAGACTGTGGCCGCAAAGGAAGAATCTTGTGAGATTCTTGGGTTAGCACGATTAATGAAACTATCAACATCATACATTTGACTATATGGGTAGACACTTTCCATACCCTAGGTCAAACGGTGGGGATACAGTGAGGCGAGGGATCGTATGATATGTAAATCGCATACATAATGGGTATATATCTTTCCTTCTCATTTGGGGGCATTGGCATGTTGCTAGATGTCAACCTTGGTCATTGAAATCGAACGACCATCTGATCAGAGGATAATTTATGTTCGATTAAATTATCATGATTCATTTCATGTCCAACTTGAGGGGAACCCAAAAGTTCACACACAACAAATTCGAAATCAATGGTTAACAGTGCAAAGTACAAATTTATCAACATATATGATTGTTGTAGGAATTGTTCATAAATGGTTCAATGTGTTTAATTATTGAACAGATCATTTGTGAGGTTCCAAAGTGGCTTAGGGATTGGTGAATGATGATAGAGGCACTTTGGGAATTGGAAAAATGAATAAGAAAATAAATAAATAATAAATAAAAATTTGGGTTTTTTATTTTATTTTATTTTATTAATATTTTTTTATTTGAATTCCAATTCGGCCCAAACTCTTATTAGGGTTTTATAATCACATTAAACCACTATATTAAGATCCAATGGCTAAGATTTAATTAGCATTTATCCCACATCGGATTCTTAATTAATTTTGTTGTCTTTGGAGCACATATATATACCCAAAGAATTCTTTACAAATTTTTACACAAAAAACCTTTAATATCTTGGGTTTATATAAGTGAGCAACTCTAAAGTTTAAGAGTAAGCCACTGATTTTGAGGATCCTTAAGTCTAATTGACTAGAGGAATCTCAAGTTAAAAGTTTTGAAGTATTTGCCTAGGTTAGCACCAAGGGCAAAATACCCGTGCACTCAAGGCGTAGTCTTGGCGTTGAGTTTTGGCTTTGGTGTGTGCACCTTTGGAGGCCACACACTTGGGTGGCTCTTTGGAACGTGGAAGAGCTTGCTGAGTTTGAGAAAAGCTTGTAGATTGGTGGGAGGACTGGAGGAGTCTTCGGTTCAAGTAAGTTTTTTTATTTCTTTATTTTAAATAGAGTTCTTATGATAGTTAGCATATTTAGGTTTATGTTCTTTGCATGTTTTATGAGTTTTTATGCTTATAATATATAGTAACATACCTAGGCTTGTAGAATAATCAAAACAAATGGGTCTTGGGCAAAGGGATAGCGGCATCATATTTTTTAATTTTTCCGCTGCGCACTCGCGGCATCTTCCCAACAATTACCGGTTCCACAAGTGTGGAACCAGAACCGAACCGGTTAATTCCGATTCGGTTCTGGTTCCACACTTTAGTGGAACCAGAACCGTGAACCGAACCGGTTAATTCCGGTTCGGTTCCGGTTCCACACTTAAGTGGAACCGAAACCGTGAACCGAATCGGTCGGTTCCGGTTCGGTTCAAACCTGTTTTTTTTAAATTATATAAAAAATTCGAAAATAATTTAAAATAATTTAATAAATAAATAAAATTATTAAATTGAAGAGCTTGAACTTAAATTTTAAAAAACTTAAGTTGCCTACGTATCCTTCATGGGTGAGAGGAATCAAAACTCACGTCGTTCCATTACAATTTTAAGATATTTCCCCTTTGGAAATTTACAATTTTGTAATTATCAATCATCATTATCAGTTGATCCTTCAGATCCGGTTCTGCTTGCACTTGTTGTTACAGATGCATTATCGAACAAAGTCTTCAAAATCATCGAGGGCATCTTCTTGTTGTCTCAGATCAGCTCGAGTCCAATCATCCACACAAGCTGTTGCTTCTAGAGTGCTTGGATGTAATGAAGATCGTCTAGCTTCCAATATACTGCATCTCAAGTTGAAGGCTTGCTCAACCGCAACGGTGGAAATATGTGCTGCCAATATCTCTTTAGCAATAATTGATAAAACAAGATATATATTTTGATGTCAGTTCCACCATATAAGGATTTTAAAATTTTTACTAACTAAACTTTCAGTAGGAAACTCAAAATTTGTAGATAAATAATTATCTAATTCGGGGTTATTACTTGTCGTATCCCTAGCTTTTTTATTTCGTTGCAGTAACCAACAATCCCATGCGATAAGTCTTGTTTGAATTACCGGTTCGCTACTACTAGATTCACCTAATGTTACTAAGTTATATCTTACATTATAATCATTAAATAACTCAATTAAATTATTTCTTAATCTCCCTATTATTCTTGTAATATAAATTTCATTTAATATTCCTAAATAACCATAGTAAGCTTGTAAAGCACTATTCAAACCTTCTAATTTAAATCTATGATAAAAAACAGCATCAATAAGATAAAGTAAAAAA
Organism: Zanthoxylum bungeanum; assembly: GCA_019454045.1. Taxonomy (NCBI): domain Eukaryota; kingdom Viridiplantae; phylum Streptophyta; class Magnoliopsida; order Sapindales; family Rutaceae; genus Zanthoxylum; species Zanthoxylum bungeanum. Next base: position 1,477 of record SKCR01053722.1, on the reverse strand, counting down.
ATTTCTCTAAAATAATTTAACCATTTTACCTTCATAGCAGTAATGGCTTCGAACAAAATAATATCATTAGGATCGCTACTGTCAACATGTTCATCGAGAGTACCAACAATATTCAAACTTTCAAGAAGAAATAAATGTGATGTAGGATAATAAACTCTGCTAAAAATTAAAGTAGCATCATTAAAAACTTTAAAATATCTAAATTTTTTTCACAAATATCCCATTGACTATGAAAAAGTGTGATATTTTGAACATGTTGAGAAAAAAAACTACATAATGCATCTTTGTATTGTAATGTTTGACATAAAAGAAAATAAGTTGAATTCCAACGTGTTGGAACATCTCTTGAAAATTTAATCGGTTTAATACCATTTATTTTACAAAACTTGGCTCATTCTCTCCTAACTTGAGAATATGATCAAATACAATTACGTGTCGTCTTAATAGGATCAATGAAAGGTGATAATAATTTCATACCATCTTGAACACATAAGTTAAGGACATAACATGTGCAACGAATATGGAAAAACCGCCCCCTAAATTTGGTTGACATATTTCTTTTAAATCATTGATTTATGTAGTATTTGCAGATGCATTATCAAATCCAATTGTTAAAATTTTATCTACTAAACCATATTCATCAAAAATTACCTTCATCATTCTATAAATATTTTGTGCAGTATGTTGGTCATCAAGAACTCTAAATGCAATAAGTCATTTTTGCATGGTAAATGATGCATCAATCCAATGACAAGTCACACCAATGAATGAGTGTGTTTGCCAATGGGCACTCCAAATATCCGAACATATAGAAATATGACCTTTAATCTCTTTAAATATTTCATTTAAAATAATTTTACCATATTTGTATAATTTAAAAATATGATGTTTTGGTGTGTTTCGAGTCATTCTACATGCAGCAAGATTTAAAGCATTATGCACGTAATTAGTAAAATTAAGTTTTTCACCAAAGTTTAAATAAAGATGTGTCATACAAGTTAATTTCGCAAATTCTTTTCTATTTTTTGCATCAGAATATTCAAATAAATCTACAGCACTCGTACCTCTACTAGATGATGCGTACCTGGCCATTTGAGTTTGCGTCGTATCAATTCCAAGTTCAACCGCATGATGTCTTTCTAGGTGCTTGATCATATTGCCGTATCCACCAGAAAATTTGTAGGAAACCCTACAATGGTTGCAAACTTCTCTTGAACTTTCATCGTCTTGGCGGTCTAAATGAAAATGAATTTTGAAAACATCCGAGGAACAAGCCTTAACTTCTCTTCTCCGTGATTGTGAACCGACACTAGGACCGCTCTCTTGGGTTGGCATATTTGACATTATGTTCTAAGATGAGCTTGCCATTTTTTGTTTAAGAAATAAGTAAGAAGAATAAGAAAATTGACTAATTGAGAATGATAATAACTAATTGAGATTGAGAATAATAGAATTGTAAGAATTGAGAGAGTTGAGA